>JAJLYH010000017.1:0-145834 GCA_030571675.1 Arxiozyma telluris | reverse complement strand
TTATACTTAACAACAATGCAAAAAATACCCATTTTAACATTTAGTAATTCAAAACCTACAATTTTCCATTCTATTTTCTCTCTTTGAGACAAGTTAGGTTTTCATCAATAAATAAGAACAATTTACACAACTATTCGGTATGGGATGAGTGGGAGGTTAGTCGATGTCTCTTCTCCTTTTATTATTATCACACAGTGAGAACTTAGCTAATGGAGGGAGGGGGTTTATATTAACGTCTTCGTATCTCGCAAACCGATCTTCGGGTTTCACGGCTTTGGCGGTTTTCTGTAGAATATGAAAAATTTTGTAAGTGAAATTTTATGTAAAATATAAAAATATATACGGACGTGATTTTTGTTGCGATGAGATGAAATCATCGAGACTCACTTGACCTAGGAGCAGATTAAACAACAAAAAAGAACCTGGTAGAAAGTGATAAATCAAGAAATTACAAAGAAAAAGTTGAACAACATATGACTAAGAACAGTAAAGCCACAAAAAAGAGTGCTAAAAAAATATCCAAAGTTAATCCTTTTAACAGGTCAAAAAGGAATCAAACCAACATCAACATAAATAATGATGGGAAAAAAGTAGTCAAATTCATAGAAAATGATCCAGATGCCGATTATGAAAATGATGATTATGAATTCATTCATCATCAGAACACTAAAGAACAGTTAAAAGAGAAAGCTCACAAGTTACTGGACATTAGAAAGACTTTACCAGTGTATCAAAATAGAAATGAAATAATGAAATACTTAACTGAAAATCGAGTAACTGTTTTGATAGGTGAGACTGGTTCAGGTAAATCCACGCAAATACCTCAATTTCTATTGAATTATTTCCAAGAAAACAAAATAAGAGGTTCTATTGCCGTGACACAACCACGTAGAGTAGCTGCAATTAATTTAGCTAGTCGTGTAGCTAGTGAATATGGGTGTAATATTGGATCATACGTCGGTTATTCTGTTAGATTCGACAATACCACAAGCTCAAATACAAAGTTGAAGTATCTAACTGATGGTATGTTATTAAGAGAGTTAATGATGAATCCAACATTAAAAGAATATAATACAATAATTATAGATGAAGCACATGAACGAACTGTCTTAACTGATTTAATCCTTGGGTTTTTGAAATCATTAATAAACAAATCAAGACCTGACCTTAAAATCATTGTGATGTCTGCTACTTTACAAGCTGAAAAATTTAGTCAATTCTTTGATAACGCACCGATATTGTTTGTTGAAGGTAGAAAATTCAATGTTACACAATATTATTTAAAAGCACCAAGCGATGATATTGTGGATAGTGTTATCAGATCATGTGTTCAAATTAACCAAGGTGAACAAATAGGTGATATTTTATGTTTCTTACCTGGTCAAGAAGAGATTGATAAAGCTGTAACAATATTAAATAAGATAAGTGAGACCATTCACAAGGAATCTTCAGTTCCATTAATGATAGCATATCCATTATATGCAGCATTGCCACCAGCAAAACAAGCTTTAGTATTTAATCCACTCAAAGGGTTTAAAAGAAAAGTTATCTTTAGTACTAATATCGCAGAGACATCTGTTACAATATCAGGTGTTAAATTTGTCGTGGATTCTGGTCTTAGAAAAGTTAAAGTTTGGAGACATCAATTAGGTTTAGCTACTTTACTTACTGTGCCTATTTCAAAGGCAAGTGCTATGCAGAGAAGTGGTCGTGCTGGTAGAGAAAGTGAGGGGAAATGTTATAGGTTGTATAGGTTCACTGATTATAAAAAATTACCTGATCAAACAGAACCAGAAATTGCAAGAAGTGATGTAACCTCTCCGGTATTAATGTTGAAGAAATACGGTGTTCAAGATATTATTAATTGGACCTGGTTTGAGAATCCAGGTAAAGATGCCATTATTGTGGGTTTACAAGAATTGTATCAATTAGGTGCATTAGATGATTTTGGTAAAATCACCAAAAGAGGAGAACAAATGTCATTATTACCAATCCAACCACATTTAAGTAGTGTGTTGATCAAAGCTAGTGAATGCGACTGTTTATCGGAGGTGATTGATATAGTTTCATGTCTGAGTATTGAAAACTTATTATTGAATCCGCAACCTGAGGAAAGAGATGAGGTAAATGAAAGGAGATTATCACTTTGTAACAGTGGTAGACACTATGGTGATTTAATAATGTTAAAAGAATTATTTGATATTTATTTTTATGATTTAGGGAAAAATGTAACATCAAGTGTGGAAAGACAAGACTGGTGTAAAGAATTATGTATATCGTACCGTGGTTTCAAAAATGTAGTAAAAATTCGTGAACAACTAAGAACATATTGTAAATGGTTATTTGATAATAGTTCAAAGACCGATTCAAAGAAGAAAAAAAAATTTAACATCAATACTAACAAAGGAGAGGATAGAGAAGACAATTTTTATGATACATCCTTTTTGAACAAGAAATTTGGAGAAGATAAAGATAAGATTGAATCTATACTGAAATGTTTCCTAACCGGATTTACAAAAAACACAGCCATTGGCATGCCTGATAGATCTTATAGAACAGTTACTACTGGTGAAACAGTAAGTGTGCATCCTTCATCTTTACTGTTTTTAAATAAAACCTGTCCAGCTATTATGTACACAGAATATGTGTTCACTACGAAAGGTTATGCTAGAAATGTTAGCAGAATTGAACTTTCATGGTTACAGGAAGTTGTAACAAATGGTAACGCTGTTGGGAAAGAAAAAGTTGCTGGTTAAAGGTAATGTATGTATATACGTAGATTTGTGTAAAAAACTTATATGAGTTATAAATTTAACAATACAAACATAGTGCATATATATGTACAGATAGACATAAATCAGTTTTTCTTTGGTTTGTGAATACCATTGTAAATAAAGTAAAACACAATTGTTCCATCTGAGTTCACAATCCCAAGAATAATTCTCTTGGTATCTTTACTACAAAGGTTTTCAAATACTAAATCCAAACATTCTAAAGTGATAAACTCTTCTTTATGTTGTGTCATATTTACAGGTAAAATATATTCTCTTTGAATTTCAGGATCATCATTACTCAATTTATTTGGGGGTATACCACTCACAAGTCTTAAGTCTGTACCCCTCCATGAAAGTGCCTTGTCTTCCAATTGAACGTCAGTCCAATATTGGAAATAGGACAAATTCTCTTTAACCAATGACTCAATCACAGATCTGTCATTATAATCACTGCTATCACTACCCATACCGTGGCCCTCTACTGGAGTATAAATTACTTATTATTGACCATTTGTAAACCCAACCTCAAATCTGAACCTATTGCTATATCATTACCCTTCTTTCCTTCTTTGCTTTAGATTACCAACTTTCTCTTCTCTCTATATAGTGTGGTTGCCATACATCGCCATCAACTCATCACTCAGTTTAACAATTATTAGTTTATTCGAAAATGCTGGATTCAGGGTTTCCGGCTTTTACTATTTCCGTCCTCGGGTTTAAAATCCCTCAGAAGCCCTGATGGGAATATCGCAAAAGTTGTTGGGAAAAAGAAACGACAACAAGGAAGGAAACAAAAAAAAAAGAAATGATTTTTCACTCATCGCTTTAAGTTCCTCCTTTGTTTACGAAAACATCAAGAAAATATATGAAATTGGTACTTGATATATTTATAGCGACAAAAGTACTCTTTGAACCATTCACTGTCTAATACTTGGTAGCTGTGGTCGTGATATTGTCCAGTATTTTACTATTTCATACTGGTGTAATAATCTGTTCCTCAAAAGAGTAGTGGAATTAGGAACTGATCAAGAACAATGAGAACCGTCGTTATTTGTTTATATTTAGGGCTGTTAAATTCAGTTGCCTTTGGTTGGAAGGATGTTCATCTTCCTGCAGAAAAAGGCAAAAAGACAACCAGTGAGGTCCCCAAGCCATGGATTCGTACTATTTATTCTTCTCAAAAGGAAATTGTGACTCCAACAGTCATTGGTGGAGTCACTTTTTCCAAGAAACCATTACCTACACCTGACCCATTGGAACCTTGGATCTCTTTGGAGAAGGATGGTTCACCAAAGACCATCAAACCAGAAATCAAGAATGGTAGAACCAAGAAGGCCAGACCAGTATATAGTACATATTTCCAAACATTAAGCACAAAGACTTATTCCTATGAAGATTTGAAGGCTCACAACATGGATCCAAACGATGTGTATGAAGAAGAAGTCTTTATCGATGAAGATGACACTTATACTTCATTAAACCCCATTATAAGGTGTACGCCAGATCGTTATTTTAAAAAGGGTTTGGCTCAAGATATTTCAAGTGAACCATTTTGTACCCCAAAAGAAAATTCAGTATGGAAAGTTGGTAAAACCTACTTCATCACTTGGTACACTCATTTTTTAACTGAAGAAAATTCCGACAAGGTGGCAGAGAAGGTTCGTATCCATCTTTCTTATGTTAAAGAGAAATTGACGGAGAAGGGTTACAATAAAAGAGATCTATCTGCTACATTTTTTACTTCTGAATGGGTTAAAAATGTGGATGGTGTTTTCCCAATTACTATCGAACAAGACTGGTTACAAGGATATTATGACCGTAAGATTGTAGTCTCTGTCCAACCATCCCATATCTCTGATGATGAATTCAATCCACTAGAAAATGGTGTAATGACACATATCATGTTAGGTTCTAAAGTTGCTAAGCTAAGTGAAGAGGATAGAGTTCGAATAGATGCTGCTATATATGACCAAGAATGGTATTACGTTGCTTTAACAATTCCAACGGTGGTTGTTGTTGCGCTTGTCGTGATGTATTTCTTTTTACAATTGACCAGAGGTGATAGGGATATCTCAGATGTTACAAAGGATGTTTTATCTAAAAAACATCGTGTTCTTGGTACTTTTGCAAAGATGAAGAAATATAAAAATATTAAGAACCACAAATATTCCGAATTACCAAAATACAATAAAAAATCAACAAAACAGATTTAAATGAAAACAAAATAAAAAAAAAAGAACAATATATTTATATATGCTTACTACTTTACTGGACACATTCTTATATACGTACATACACAGGTTAAAATAGATAATTAATTGTAATATAATGTTATTTATTCAAATATGTCACGGTGACATATTAATAAAACAATAGTTTTATCCTTCATCTTCTATTAGATCCATTTTTGTTTTGCTGCTACTTCACATATTTTTTCTAATGTTATTACTCTTGGATCTGGTTTAAAAGATTGTTTTTTCTTATCTCCATATTTACCATTATCCATCATAGTGGATTCGTCGACATCTTCTTCATCAGTCTCCTCGACATCTTCAATGTAATAAAAGAAAGGTTCAAGTACTAATAAAACTTTCCAAAATGCAACAGAGCCACAATTAGCAAAAAGAACATTAACTAACCCTGGCAAATATTCCGATTCAATATATTCTTCTGCGCAACAGACAAACTCATCTAATTCATAGTCTTGTTCATCTGCAGATAATGTGGAGTACATCTCTGACAATAGTGTCAATTCTTTACTTATTGTCTTTGGAATATCCTGTCTTGCTTGCCATAGCAACTTTTGAGCTCTTTCCAATCGCTCCTGTGATACCAAATCGTTGTTTCTATCTGCTACTTCATGTATACTTGCCAATGTCAATTTATAATTGGAACTTTCATCATTTGGATCACCATGTTCAGTGGAATTACCCATTTGTTGTTTATCTTTATCTTTCTCCTGTTCGTTATCCTTATCCTCTTTTTTCTCCTTTAGATCGGATGGTGTAGATAAAAATCCATTTCTTTCACTTTTTTCAATCAATTCGTTGTATTCATTATACAATGATATTATTTTCATCATGGGTTTATATAACTGTTGGCAAACTTTCATTTCGGAATGGGGGACAATAATCTTTTCTAAATAATGATTAATTAGACCCTCCATGAAATTTGCCCATATGGATGAAAATACATAATTTTCATCATATGTAGATTCATTGAAATCATGATTAATATTTTGTTGTATGATATGTTCAGTTAAAGTAGTGACATAATATGCTTTATCAGGATCAGCATAAGCGTTCTCGTCTTCACAGTTTTCTTCTTTAGAAGAAACAGCATGCATATCTACAATATCTTCTGGATGTGTCACGTCTTGGTTCTTGTCTGGTTCAACCGCAGATGAAATATTTTTATTTTTATTTCTATTTGGATCTAAATTTGTATCCCCCATGTGTATCTCGTTAGGTTCAGAGTATTTATTATCGTTCTTTTGGTCCTCTTTATCTACCCAATACTCAGGACCACCTTTTTCAGACAATGCCACCAATAGAAGGAAGAGTTTAGATTTCACCCATGGATCCAAATTCTCCACATACTTGTTATTAATTTTACTTGCATCGACATTGATCTTTCTATGGATACATTTAATAAACTTTTCAATGTAATGACTCTTTCTTAACCCGTATTTCTCGTTCAAATAGGCTACTGAAGTGATAACATCATAATTCGTACCTTCCATGTCCATCTGTTTCTTGAAATTGAATCTGGGGACCCTTCTTATATGGCCATTTCTACGACCTCTTCTTAAAGAAGAGGTAGAATGTTTCTTTTGGATTTGTGGGTCTCTTAAAGAAGTGGACTCTAGTTGATCTTTAGACACTGTGGGGGAATCAACCATACTTAAAACCAGTAATGAAAAATATTTTACCAATTGACCAACAATATATGATTTCTTTATTTATTCTATAGACTTGTCTGTTTATTCATAGATTCTGTCTTTAACAGATGAATAAAAAAAAAAATAAAAAAGAAGAAAGAATAAGTTTACCCACCAAATAAAGACTTGATAGATTGCTACCTGTCGTAACATGCACACAGACCAACAACTTCTGGGTCTTTAGGACGATGATGACCTCTACTTTGAACTCATCTATTCCTTCTCTTCATCAACTTCTGAACAATAATTGAAACTAACGATTCTCACTTACAACGAACGGTGCACATCATCTTTTACGTAGATATAACTCCACATAAAAACAAACAAACAGACAAAATAAGAAAGGACCCGTTGGGATCTTCCATCATTCCATACGACAGAAAGATAGAGAGAATGTGACCTAAAAATTCCCACTCCAGAGGCCGGAAGCAGAATTAACGGCAGCAAAAATTATCTTCCGCAGGAATGTTTTCTCCAGTCTACACCCATACACCGGCGGCCTATTAGGGCTTTTGCGGTAGCTTTTGTTAGGATTTAACGTAGGGGTGCGACGCTTCTTTTGATCGTTTCTTTTTTTTTTTAACCCTAATGGAACCAGGCAGATTAACAACAAGTTTCGAAGGCCAGAACTGTGTGGCAGCACATTCACTTACTGCAAATGAACATACATTATGATGATGTGGAAGGGACACGTCGTATTCAATAAATCTCATACAAATTACATCTCCTACAAAATATATACAGATATACATATATTCAAAGTCAGCTTCAAAAGTAGAGCGTCAACGAACAAAGTAGATGCTAAAGAACAATTCCGGGAAGACTTATCTACTTTTGTAATATAGGGAATTATTTGTTCAATTCCACTCTGTTACGTAGTGAAAAAATAAAAAAAAAAATTGTGGTCATTGCTGAATTAATATTAAGTTACTATCTTCTATTAATCGTCAGTTTCCAGGATTCTTGATATATATATATATATATATATATATTGTAGAGTATGGAATAAATATATATACCAAATAAGTATAGCTGTCAAAATTGTAAAGTTTCAAAATCTTTTTCATTGAATTGAGAACAGATCACAGTTCTTCCATTGAATTCGGCACCGTTTACTAATTTTTGAGCCTCTTGAGCCATCCTAGAATCTCTAAATTGAATAAAGATACATCCAACATAATCACTGATATGTGACAAATTCAATCTATAACCCGCACTGGGATGTATGATCTTAACTTTTTCTGCACCATCCAGTGTCCCCAACAAAGTGGCATGTATCTCTTCTACAAATTCATTGTCCTTTAGATCCATGGGATCAACACAATTCAATAGTAACAAAACTTTACTCTCTTGCCGTGTGGTGACCGTTTTAGGTCTACTTTGTACCAACTGGACAATATCCGAATATAACCATTTAGATGTCCTTTGTCTTAACCCAATTTCACTCTTATTTGGTTTAAACCATTGCATATCACATGCATCTAAAACATCAGTAAACTTTTGTGACATTCTATCATCCAAACTCGATCCGTTGTTAGCAGGATCATTATTAATAACTACTATAATACAATTTGTAAACTTTTCTGTCTTATCACTCTCTTCCTTCACAGAAGTGTATATTGGATACAATTCAAAGTTACTATTACCTATCTTTTCAGATAAATATTCCTTTGTACAACTCTCTGGCGATGAAACATTCTCAATGGTAATAATGTTCCCGTTATATAGTTTTATAATATGATCACTAAATTCAACATATGAGTTCAGCCTTGACCAAGTCAAAGATGGTGATCCTAATTGTCTGTTAAAAAATGAACGACAGCTTAACACAAGCGTGGAACTTTGAAACGAGTCAAATGTCAGGATACAGTTCGATCCCACTGAAGCTATATTAAATGATGTTATATCTTCTTCAACGGGATTGTTTCTATCGTATCTTTGTATTACAGTACATAACTCTTTCAAATTTTCTTTTTTTTGTCTTGTTAAAAACATTTCAATTAACTCCCTTAACAGATCTAATTTCCCTTCTAATGGATCATTAATTACAATCATGCAATTTAATTTCGAATATGTGGCGTTGTTATATCTAAACTTATCTCTAAATGCTGGTAAAACATAATTTGGATCCCTTTTATTCGGACGAGGAAGGGAGCCGTTATTATTAGGTGGATTACTAATGTTATTATTATTATGTGTGTTGTTCTTTCTACTGTTATTTCTTTCTGCCATGTACCTTTGGTTTAGATTAGGTCTCACCCTAGTTCTTTGTTCGTTCAATGGTACACTATTTGGCGAATATCTATCTTTAGCTTTAAAGTTCTTTTGATACCTTCTTTGTGGTTGGGTTGGTCCTTCACTTCTATTTAAATTATTAGAAGTATAACTGCTCGGCACCGTTGCAGAATGATCTGCCACATATGGTTGTGCCACTTTACTGCCTTTTGATTCAGGTTTATATCTCTTAGTAGATAGCTTATAGGAGTCATTAGAAGACTGAGATGTCGGTAAGTTACGTTTATTGCTCTTAATATGATCATTATCTGTAACACCACTAGTGGATGTAATAACCGCTGTACTATTCTTAATGTCACTAGATTTCCCAATAGATGAGAGAATCTTTAACCTTAATTCTTCTAAAGTCTTTTCGTTTCCACTCATTATCTCTCTTAACAGGCCACTTCTTATGGATCACACTTATTACTACTGTCTCTCTATGCACAGACACAAATACCCACGAACGTACGTACAAGTATATACACATCTACATATATACTTGTCTAACCTTTTCGATATCGCTGACACATGTCGAAGCTGTGACCATTGCCAACTTGGCTTATTTCATCTCTAAAATTTTCTCTCGTTCAAACATTTGGAAATAATTTTATTTATACAAGAAATTAGAAAATTTAATATATAAAAAGACTGCAACTTTTAACGACACGTATACCATCCTGTCTATATATATACAAGCAAATCTAGATAGAAAGTCAAGTAATCAGTAAGAAGGCAAGCACTCATAGAAGGTGAATTGACGAACAAACATATACAAGAGTATGCAACGGGATAAAATACTGTGGGTGATATTATGGTCCTTCACATTTTTTTGCCCTGTCCTCTCCGCAGTCTTGGGGATAGATTACGGGCAACAGTTTATTAAGGCAATGTTAGTCTCACCACATGCTCCATTAGAATTGGTTTTGACTCCAGAAGCTAAAAGAAAAGATTTATCTGGTTTAGCTATTAAACAGTTACCATCCAAGGGTGGAAAATCTAAGAATGTAGAGAATATTGAACGTACCTATGGTAACTCCATTGGCTCTTTGGAAACGAGATTCCCACAAAACATGGCTTTAAATTTAAAACCCTTGCTTGGTAAGACTATTAACGATACAGAAAGTATTAATGATTATTTGTTAAAACATCCAGGTGTCAATATCACCGCCACAGATAGAAATAGTTTAGCAATCACTATAGATGGTGTATCATACCCTATCGAGGAATTATTGGCTATGAATTTACAAGAAATTACACATAGATCCAATTCTATACTGAAAGAAAATGATCGTACAGGTAAAGATTATGTTGATAAATTTGTTGTAACAGTACCTGATTTTTTTGATCAAAGGCAACGTATGGCACTTATAGATGCCAGTTCGTTTGTTGATCGTGCATATGGTACATATTTAGTTAGCGATGGTTTGTCTGTTGCTTTAAATTTCGCTTATAAACAACAAAGAAATTTACAGCCAGGTAAAGATTATAATTTTATAATTTATGATATCGGTAGTGGTTCCGTTAAGGCCACTTTGATTAAATTATCTAATCCTATTGATCATAATGATCCAATAATCATCGAAACAAAAGGTTATGGGTTTTCCACTATCGGTGGCTCTGATTTTACTTTTTTATTGTCAACTATGATAAAGGAAAAATTCTTAACAAAATACAATGGCTCTATTTCTGCTGATCAACTTGAAACAAACCCCAAATCCCTAGCTAAGATTAATCAATTAGCAGAGAAGATTAAGTTAGTTTTAAGTGCTAACACTGATGCTTCAGGTACTATTGAATCCATAATTAATGATATTGACTTTAAAGTTGAAATTACTAGAGAAGAGTTCGAATCCAACTTGGAATCATTTAAAGAAGATCTATTAAATCCAATAACAGATGCCTTAGAAACTCAAGTCAACAATAGTACCGATTCTGTCACATTATCTGAGTTGAATGGTATAATTCTAGCAGGTGGATCAACTCGTCTTCCATTTGTTCAAAAATGTTTAAACAAAATATTCGATACAGATAAAATTTTGAAAAATGTCAATGCTGATGAATCAGCTGTCTACGGTGTCTCTTTAAGAGGTGTTCAATTGTTTCAGGCATTCAAGACAAAACCATTAAAGGTTATTGAACGTTCAATCTATGATTATTCGTTTGAGTTTGAAAACTCTACAGGTAAATTTAACCAAACTATATTCCCCAAAGGTACTATCTACCCAATAGAAAAATCGTTCGCAGTTACTGAAAATAGTAATGTAAGAAGATTCAATATAACTTCTAAAGAGAATGGTTCAATTTTAAATAACATTATTATTAAGAACGATGAAATGTTTGATTCTGAAACATGTCCATATGGTGTTGAATATAATGTTACATTCTCCTTAAATGAAATTAGAACTTTATTTGTCAAAAATGTTAGAGCTACTTGTTTAAAAGATGATACCGAGAGAAATCTTGAAAAGAAAAACACAAATGATAGTGATACACCTCCTATCACTACAGTAAATGGGACTCTTAAACGTAAGTTTAAGTCACCAATTGATGTTCCTTTTGAAGAATATGGGTTAGTTTTAGAACCATTTTTGTACAGTGACAGAATTAAACATATCAAACGTATCAAAGCTTTTGATGATAAAGATAAGAAAAGACTTCAATTGCAAGAAGCGAAAAATAGTTTTGAAAGTAGTCTATATGAGATTAGAAACTTCTTGACGGAAGATGAAGTGGTTTCTAATGCACCAAAGGATCAATTAAAAGAATTAAATAACCTTGTCGCGGAATACATTGAATGGTTAGAGGATGATTCAGACAATGCCACCAAGAGTATAATTAATAAGAAGAAGAAACAAGTGGAGACATTGAAAAATCAAATTGAAAGGTATTTAAAGGCACTTGAAGAGCCATTGGGAAGAGAGCAATTTGAGAGACTATTGGAAATATCCAAGGATATATTTGAATCATTTGAAGTCCAAAAGAAGATTTGTAAAGAAAAACTAGACTTGTTTGTGGAATCAATTTCTGAGGAAATACCATTCAATGTTACAGAAGAATATAATAAGCTTGAATTACCCAGACATATAATGAAATCTTTCACTACTTTTAATGAAACTGTTACCTCTCTAAATGAAACACAACAAAAAGTTGAAAGGCTATTATCAAATCAGAAAGCATTTGATAAATTATCTCCTTTAGAATTATATGATTTAAAGGTAGACTTTGATAAACTGTTGACTTCTGCGGAGAAACTGGATATTTTAATAACTGTTGATGAATACCGCCTAAATACATTAAAAACTGCTTATCATAGACAGGTACGTACTTATACAAGAAAATTAGAGAAGGAGAAAAGAAAATTGGAACAGGACAGTTCATTAAATATTAATGCTACTATTGCACAGTCTCAGTCTTCTAATATCTCACACACAAGTGTCGCTTCTTCGGAATTTTCCAGCAAGGTATCATCTACTGTTAAGACCCCAACGACTGAAGATATTATTCATGATGAGTTATGATTTTTATATGCAAATTATACTATAAAATGACATAACTAAGTAAATCAATGAATATCTCTCTCTGGATAAATATACAAATATATACATATCTATTTGTTTTTAAACTCATATTTATTTCAGTATTGTCAGTCAACCTTTCTATCATTCTCTTTCTGGACTTTTATATAAAAGTCCTTCTTACACATAAAAATTATTAGTCAACACTATTATAATATGTAATAAACCCATCATTGTTTTTTTGTTTATGGTTTGCTTTGTTGTTTTGTAGAATATTATTGGCTATGTGATACTCTTTTTATGTTCTTTAGTAAAACACTTTAAAGAAAACTTGAAATAGAGTAAAAAATTATTACAGTCCACAGTCTTGTCTAACAAGTGATCTGACTAAAGGTCTGAAACTACATCAAATGGCATCGAAACTGATGATTGTAACTATCTTCAAGGATATATTCAGTGATCGGTATAGAACATCAATATTATCGATGGGCTCATTAATGTCTGATGCGGATAAATCTCGTTCATTTGTATTACCTTCAAATGATAGATGTCCAGAGAATCAATAATTTACGGAATATACAAGCTTTGTGTTTTTAGATTTTAGAGCAATATATTGATTAAATATCAAGTCGTTAAATGATGTTATATGCAAAGAAATCGACCTTCCAGGGTTTGAAATATTTTTGGTTGAACAATGGGTTGCCCAAAAAAAATTGCCAAGTTTAATTACTTCATATAACGGTAGTTTACAAGATAGACTTAAAGCTGTTCCCATAGTATTGCCATTAAATGTAACTTTATGACTTCGAAAATTTCAAACATACTGTGATAAATTACTGGTTTATTCAAAACCAAAAGTAATTAATGATAACATTATTTTTATCACAAATCTCTCTACGGTCCCATCTGAATTCAATTTACTTCTTATACACTCATGAGATTTTAGAGCTGTTTGGGAAAAGTTTAAGATAATTTACAATTTGAAAAGGTTATGATACACAGGCAGCTCAGCATTGTTTCTAAGAGGAACCTTAAGTTCATCCGCCAACAAATTTTTACAAGTATATAAAGTTCCTTTAAAATCATATTCTGATTTGGATCAATCACAAATAGATCATGGTTTGCAGCTGGTAAATGGTAGCATAATAAAGTCAGATACTTTTGGAGAATTAGCCAAACATGTTATAGAAAAGGAACACAACACTGTTAAACTTTACCCTATGATTGAACTAGTAACTACTATTCAAACAGGTCTATATGCCCATTTATAGAAAGTCTATTTAACACCGCAGTTATATTGGATATCGTTGTTATTATCCTCTATTTTTAATTATATTCTCCCTGTTTTATTTATATCTATATGATACTATAAAATATATGTAAATCTGACTTTATGTTTCTACAAATGAATGATTTTAATTTCTAATCCCATGTAAAATTTTTCTTAAATATTTTCTACATCGTTAGCATGGTAATGAAATATTTCATACATAATGACTTCAGTATCCCGATCGTCAAGGAAAAATTTATACTTCCAGCACTATATTATTTTGGATTATTTGACTACATAAAGGAAATAAATCGGTTATTATGTGACTATATAAAGCAAAGTATTAACAAATGGTGGGATAGATACGAGAAACTTTATTTAGGTGTTAGAAAGCCATCTAATGAAGCTACACTAGGTCCAACTACAATGACATCTATTGTTAGTTTGATATTGAGTTGTTTTCTAAGCTAGTGATCGCTGGATGTACATCTAGTAAGGATCCATTTGATGAAGAGGATTTCTTTTCAGGTATATAAAATTTTCAAAAAAAGTATGGTCTTAATAAGAATGGCGCAGGGATGGGATTGGATGGAATTATTGCATCAAAATTTTTTGAACTGTCAGGTAAACCATCAAACGCAGATATTTTTGTAATTTTAAGACTGTTGTTAAATCCACTGTTTAGGATATTGCGGGAAAAGGAAGTTTTATGCATTTATCAAGTACTATATTAACAATTCATTAAGGGACGTTAACAAAACATATTCATGGTGGTAAATTAGCTATTATATGAAAAAATAATAATGGAACTGCTGGAAATATCGGATGAAGCTACACACTTAAATACGAAAATGATTGGATATAAATCAATAGGCATTATTAATATTAAAATCGATAAAATACAAACTTGTACATAACTATATGAGAGTAGATTATTTGTCCTACAATAAAATTATACAAGAAATCGAAGAATTGTAATAATAATAAATACACTAATAAATTTACTATTTAATCATGACCACTAGCTTCAGCAACATCTTAGGCGCATTTTCTTATGATTCCATAAACTTAATTCCATTCGTTCCTGGTGAGAAATACAGATTAACAATAGGTGCACTTTATACCGCATTAAGTTCAAGTTTAGAAATACTGGACAAAAATGATGAATTAGTCGGGATTACTGGTTTTTTTTTCAAATCCATTAAAGCCACTCGACGTAACTACTCACTAGGAGAAGACGAATTACTGGCCTAACATGGAGTTTTCAAAATACTTCAGTTATTATTTGCATGATCACCATTTTGTGCTACATACTAACCATTAGTTTATTATTGTCTTATAAGAATAAATTGGGACTTTTTGTTAGAATTTCTGTATGGTTAGATATATTTGCTTAATATGATCTTTCATTAGAATATGTTTCTGGAAAAAAGTATATTGTTGCTGATGCCCTTAGCCACTCCTGTGAAATCAGTACAATCCGACGATTTTCTATAACTGAATTTTCTTCTATAAATCTATTGTAATGGTTATCTGATTAGAGAATTGACCCTTGGTCTGCAGCTATTCTTATTCATTAAGACATTATCAATGATGCAAAATATTTCAAAAATTAATCTTTCATTAATCTTTCAGAAAATAGTCTCACTTATGAAAAACGAATTTGTACTCCTCCCAGCCATAGCTACGATTATTAAAAGTATACCGCTACAAAAAACTACACGGTAGCCAGCTTGATGGAGTTGCTACCATCTATAAGCTCTCGCACCTCTACTTCTGGCCCAATATTACTACAAATATCAAGAGTATTTTTAAAACGTGTCTACAATGTTAACTTATGAAGAACTACAAGAAACAAGCTAATGACCACCTTTTACCATTACCAATTTCTTATGGTTTATGACAAGATATTTCCTCGGACGTCATTACTGTGTCCCCACGTTCAAATAACATGATTATGGTCGTTGCTGATAAATTCAGCAAAATGCCCCACTTCAAATGAAGTACGTTCTGTCCGTTTAATGGAGTTATGGTATAGATATCTTCTAAGCAATTACGCTTTCCCCATAATTATAGTGTCTGATATAGGTATTAGTTTTACTTCTGGATGGTATGATGAAATAACAAAAATATTATAATTTAAATTATTAATATTCTTATCAAATTATCCGCAAGCTGGTGCTCAAACAGAGGATACCAATAAAACACTGAGTAGATTGTTAAGAAGTTACTGTAATGTAGAACAAATATAGATTGCATAAATATCTACTTCATGTTGACCTTGACTAAAACTCTTTGAGAAAAATATTTTGGTAAAAGAAAAAAAAAGTATTGTTTTCCTTATATTGTTGTACAAACGTACACTGAACAATAAGTAGAAAAATTAAATTAACATAATTCTTATAAAAAAGAACATAGAATATTATGATTTTCCAAAACCATTATATACTTTTTGTTGGAAAATGATAGTTCATTACTGTTATTTCCATAAGAATTATTTTTCAATTTAGTTTTTCTGTATATTATGGGTGTACGGATGTACCATAATATTGTGGAAACATACTTGTAAGGAACCTAACTGGAAGTCCAGTAGATACGCAATCCTGCGGGTAACACCTGAGTGTCTGGGTGGAGGATTGGTACTATCACGTGCGCGGTGGTTAGTATAAGGTATTGAACCTGATTGGAGGATTTCCAGGGAGTGATAATTACATCAGCTCTTGACGAGAGGCCTTTGATTATTGAGGAATTAGGCCAGGGGTAATCATCTTATTTAAGTATGTCTTAGTATTGATATTAAGAGGCAACTCTTAATATCATACAAGACCAATTACTAATACTACGTCAGGGTTATTATTTAATTTATATAGAGCCTAAGTAAGAGTGTTTATATTTATACTAATTGATATAATTCATCCATTTAACATAACTACTCTTACAATACTATTTTTCAACAAATGTATTTTTCAGATATTAGAAGAAAAATGAAAAATTTTAGAAGAAGAGTTAAAATAAATAGAAGAATTTATATCGTACGCACTATATAATAAGTATATACATATATTTAAGATAAAAAAACAAGCATCTATAACTTAATGGCACATACCATTACCATGGATGCCAAGAGCTCCAAATTCCATCAATAACAAAAAATATTTTCTAGAATAATTTACAAAGATTATTTATCAATTTTAGCAAATATGAAAACTTGTAGGTATAGAATAAAAACGTCGTCAAAAATATTTTGAACGGCATTAACTTGAAACTAATCACATTTAAAAACAATTATTAGGAATCACAGTATTGAAGTAAAAATGTAGTAATTATTGCATATAATGCTCCTCATTTTCTGTAAGCTTTTGAAGATGAAGCGGTGGCTCAATGGTAGAGCTTTCGACTCCAGTTGATTCCTGGTTAAAAATGGAAATATTGCAATCGAAGGGTTGCAGGTTCAATTCCTGTCCGTTTCATTTTTTGTAAAAATTCACGCGGTAATATCATGTGATACGAAGTGCGAGTTTAAAATTATTTTTATTAAATTATTTTTTTGCACCGCGTAATGGTTCAAAGGATAGTTTACTTGTGGCGTATAAACGCGCGGGCTAGAGTGACACTTTGAGAGGGGCTACTCTAGGAGGGATTGGACAATGTTATAAATCGACAGAGCAAGAAACAGGATATATATATTTGTGTATTTCAAATCCTAAAACAAGATTTATTTATTCTATTTTAGAATATTCAGATTGATATCTGTAATCAAAAATTAGAGTAATATATACGATTGAAGATACCTCTTCGGGATATCCTTTCCGCCAAACAGGATACAGGCTGTTGAAAACCAGCACCGTGACATATACTGTCCTTATGTCACCGTCGACAGTATGTATATGTCTGTTTATTTAGATTACTCTTTAAATAGGGTACATCTTGTTTATCATATATATAGCACACTAACCGAGAACTAATCATTCTATTTACTAATATTCTAGAAGAGTACATCCCTCGTGGAGTAGATTCATATCCATTGAAAACATGACAAAAATATACGAATGATTGATTTATTTTAGAGAGGTATGTGGAGTCGTTGGCCTATTTTTAAGAATGTTGTTAATATGGATTCCGGAATTGTTTTTTTTTCTTTGAAATGCGAAGGACAACCCGACAATTCCGTACGCAAACCCTTCTTTTTTTTCTCGACAACCAATTTCTGTCCTGCTAGAGGCTATTGTTTCCGCAGGGAGGGATACAAGAAATTCCGTATACATTTTTGTTTTATTTTTTTTTCTTTTCTTTTAGTTTTTCCCTTTGTTGAAGCGATTTTCGCAAATTTCCAAGGAATCATGAATTGTGATGACTCCGCGTTGAATAAATCAGTATAAAAATACAAGAAAGAGCCAAAATGACTTATACCTAGAAAAGAATAGTGGACAGGTTAAATGCTACTTAAAGGGGAAGTTTCCAATTAGTTCAACTCAATAGAGATATTCTAACTTTCAACAAACCAAGTGTATAAGACATTTTAGGTAAAGATCTCTGCTCTCTTTCTCTCTCTCATTAGAAGGATAAATCTTATAGAAAAAAAATTTTTTTTACTAAGAAAATGGTTCAAATTAAAGGAAAACATCATGCTGACTACACGCATTTCGAAGGTGAGAATGGTAGAGAAGAAGTTTTAAAAACATTAATACAGTCATACAAGAGTCTTAGCGAGGGTCAGGACGATTGGGTTTGCAATTTGTCTAATGCCTCCTCATTGATTTGGCATGCGTACACATCCTTGAATGTTAATATAAATTGGAGTGGGTTTTATATCACTAGAAAGGATAAGGACAATGAGCTGTTACTAGGTCCATTCCAAGGTAAGGTTGCTTGTCAAGCTATAGCTTTTGGGAAAGGTGTATGTGGTACTGCAGCTTCCACACAGAAGACCCAGGTGGTTATGGATGTAAATAAATTTCCTGAGCATATTGCATGTGATGGCGAAACTTTATCTGAAATAGTAGTCCCAATCATCTCCTCTGAAGGGAAAACTCTAGGTGTTATTGATTTAGATTGTCTAGATTATAATGGATTTGGAGAAATAGATAAAAAATATTTAGAAGAGTTAGCTAAGTTAATAGTAGAAACCTGTGATTTCCAAAGGTGAACGGGAAAGGGAGAACAACTACCTATTTTATGTGAATTGAGACAGCCGCATATGCAGTATCATCTCTATACACATTAGTATCTATCTGACTATAAGTCTATATATATGTATCTTATCTCGTATTGAAAGACATCTCTCATATTACTTGTTTTTAAATTCAAATGGTGTATTATTTCTTTTATAGCGTTTGGGTTAGCATCCACAATAGCCAGAGAGGTGTTTGGGTTTTCTTGAAAAAAATTTTTTTTTTCTTTTTATTTTTTTTTTCAGACGGAATAAAAGTTTTTGCAATGAAAAAAATAAACTATTCGATGAGGTGAGTTAACAAAAAAAAAAGACTGGTAATTCTTTGTATATACAATCTTGACTTTTTAAAAGCTTGTTTAGAATAAGTTGTTTGTCTGTTTTTCTGCTCTTCTCCCAATTAGCATAGTCCCTCAAGTAAAATACGGTCAAGATGAAGGATTATCAGGCAGTTATAAAGGACACTTCGTCCAAGAAAAGAAGTAATGAGGAACGTGAAGATAGCACGCCAGATGCTACTGAAAATTTAATGGTGGACGGTTTACTGGATGCTCAAGATAGTGATAGTGACGGTGATGATGACGAAGAATATACCTCTGCAGTTGAAGAACGTATTCCTTCTGACGATGAAGAAAAGGAAAATCAAAAGGGAACAAATAAAGAAGATTCCGACAAAAATAAGAATGAGAGTGAAGATGATGATGGTGAGGAGGAGGATGACGATTCTGATGCAGAATTAAACAAATTACTAGCAGCTCAAGAAGGATCAGACGATGAAGAATACAACACTTCTGATTTCTCCGATGCAGAAGATGATAAGTCTCTTACAGACAAGCTTTCCGGAATGAAATTAAAGACTATTGCTGATCCAAATATTTACACCAAGTATTCAGATGGCCAACCAAGAGTCATAAAGCCAGAGATTGACCCTGTCTACGACAGTGACGATAGTGATGTGGAGACTTATAATACCATTGGTAATATTCCATTATCTGCCTACGATGAGATGCCACATATCGGTTACGACATTAATGGTAAAAGAATCATGAGGCCTGCCAAGGGGTCTGCGTTAGATCAGCTTTTGGAGACCATTGATTTGCCTGAGGGTTGGACCGGTTTGCTCGACAAGAACTCTGGTGCCAGTTTAAACATATCTGAAGAAGAACTAGAATTGATTGCTAAGATTCAGAAGAACGAACAAACGGACGATTCTATCGACCCATATGAGCCATTAATTGATTGGTTTACTAGACATGAGGAAGTGATGCCATTGACAGCTATTCCTGAACCAAAGAGAAGATTTGTTCCATCCAAGCACGAGGCAAAGAGAATAATGAAGATTGTTAGAGCCATTAGAGAAGGCCGTATCATTCCACCAAAGAAATTGAAAGAAATGAAAGAGAAAGAGGAAGCCGAGAATCGTAATTTCGATCTATGGGGGGATTCTATGGAGACCAATGACCATATAATGAATCTAAGGGCACCAAAACTACCACCACCAACAAATGAGGAGAGTTATAACCCACCAGCAGAGTACTTATTGACAGAAGAAGAAAAGAAAGAGTGGGAAAACACTGAGGTCGGCGAAAGGGAAAGAAACTTCCTTCCACAAAAATATGATTCCTTAAGAAAAGTTCCAGGTTACACTGAGTCGATTAGAGAAAGATTTGAAAGATCACTTGATCTATACTTGGCGCCACGTGTTCGTAAAAATAAATTGAATATTGATCCAGAATCATTGATCCCGGAATTACCTTCGCCAAGGGATTTGAGACCATTCCCAATCCGTTGTTCCACTATATACAATGGCCATAAGGGCAAGATACGTACTTTATCTATCGATCCATCTGGTCTATGGTTGGCCACAGGGTCAGACGATGGTACAGTTAGAATCTGGGAAATTTTGACTGGTAGAGAGGTGTATAACGTTGATTTTATTGAAGAAAATGAAGAGAATTCTGGGGATCACATTCAGTGTATTGAGTGGAATCCAGACCCAAGTACGGGTATCCTTGCTGTGGCAGTTGGTGAACATATCCATCTAATTGTGCCACCCATCTTTGGGTTTGATATTGAAAATAATGGTAAGACAAAGATAGAGAATGGGTTTGGGTTTGATAAATTTGGTACGACAAAGAGGTCCAATTTAGTTGGCGATGAAAGTGACGAGGATGCGAAAGAGACAACATCTGTGAAGAAAACAGTTGCGCAATGGAATAAACCAAGTCAAAAACAAGCAGAGAAAGATATTTGCATCACGATTACTTGTAAGAAGACTGTTAAGAGGTTGTCATGGCATAGAAAGGGTGATTATTTTGTAACAGTCCAGCCTGAATCGGGCAACACATCAGTTTTGATCCACCAACTATCGAAACATTTAACTCAGTCGCCATTTAGAAAGTCGAAAGGTATTATTATGGATGCTAAATTCCACCCATTTAAACCACAATTATTTGTATGTTCCCAGAGATACGTTAGAATCTATGATTTATCGCAACAGATACTAGTCAAGAAACTGTTACCTGGTGCCCGTTGGCTATCCAAGATTGATATTCATCCAAGAGGAGACAATTTAATTGCGTCCTCATTTGACAAAAGGGTATTATGGCATGACTTGGATTTATCTAGTACACCATATAAGACATTAAGATATCATGAAAGGGCAGTAAGAGATGTTTCATTCCATAGGAGATTGCCGTTATTCAGTTCCTCAGCAGACGATGGTACTATACATATTTTCCATGCTACAGTCTACGATGATATGATGAAAAACCCATTGATTGTTCCATTGAAGAAATTAACTGGTCATAAAGTGGTTAACAGTCTTGGTGTCCTTGATGCTATCTGGCACCCAAGAGAAGCATGGTTGTTTACCGCAGGGGCAGACAACACAGCACGTTTATGGACTACTTAGGTACATCAAGAAAATAATTATATATATATATATATATATATGTAAGTATGCATGCATATAGCAAGATCTACTTACAGGATAGTTATAGAAGTGTGTGTATATTTAACAATGTAAAATAGACAAACTGGTTCAAATACCACATGGCAACGATTCGACTTGACTCCTGCCAGTGTTCTGTTATAATGGGTTTCTTCATCTCCCACCCGATTTATCTAACTACAGAGAATTACTATGTGGGGTTATATTACGGTAAAAACAAAACAGAACGTAAAACAAATAAATAAATTAATAAATAAATAAAAATAAGGGGACTGGGATGCGATGGGGCAGAAAATTTTTAAGCCGCCAGCTTAAGGCAATTTTTTTTTTTTGTGTGTGTGTGAGCTAAAAAAACCGTTCTCTCCGTCTCTCAGTCCCTCCTTTCTTTATTCTCTCCGGTCGTCCACCCCTGCGCCGTATGTTTTCCTTTTCCATGTTTCATAAAAATAGAAAAAAAAAAAAAGAAGAAAAAAAGAAACATCCACACACCCATACAAACAAATTTTGACACAACTCCACACACCCATACACCCACAGTCATCCACAATTTTGCCGAAGAAAGAAAGAAAGAAAGAAAAAGAGAGAGCAAAAGGGGAAAAACAAAAACAAAAACAAGACAAGGCAAGAAACTTCAAGAAAAGAAACAAAAGCACGGCAGTGTGGACGGGGAGATTGCAGGAAAACCCAGAGAAGAAAAAAGTAAAACGGTGGATGATTTCTGTGGACTGAGGGACTTTCCCTCGCTTGCCCCGCCAGCGCTTTTGCTGCTGCAAGTGTCCGTTTTCTTGCGTGCGCGACTTTCCATATACAACCATTTCACCACTATTTTGTATGAGAAAAATAGTATTTTGCCTCCACTTCCCACAGTTTTAGGGCCTCTGACACTATTTTTAGTAGTAGCAGTAGCTATTATGTATTGTTACCGTTGCGTGTCGTGCATTTGTGGCAACGTTTTTTTTTTTTCTGTGTTTTATTTTATTGATCCTGTTTCTTTGTTTTAGTTTTTTGTGACTTATTCTTTGATAGAGGAAAAATACAGATATCCCACACATAACACAAATAATGATAAGACAGCGCCCTGTCAAAAAAAAGTGTGCATTTGGACATAAACAGGACATATAGTATAATGTGTTAAATAGATAAACCATCACTCACTTTTGTTAAAGATATCAAAACTTTGCAAAACATACATGTATACATACATTGATGTATATATATATATATATACGTATGTATATATATCAACTATGAAACGTTGGAAGTCTCTTTCACTCGGGCTTTTAGTCGCTAGTCCCCCCATTTCTTTCTTCTCTTCTCTACTGTCTTGATTTATCAACCAACTAAAGCAAACAGAAAGCACTATACACTCAGGCTCTCCTCAGTGACTCCAGTTAGAAATACCCATCTTATTTTGCATTAGTATACATTAAAAAGTAATATTATAATATATCAAAAAAAAAAAAAAATAATAATAATAATAATAATAATAATCGAAATGTCTATGAATTATCAATCTATGCACTCCATGGTTTGGACTTCTGCCAACACGAACCCAATTTGTTTATTCCCAACTAAATCAAAACAACATTACGGTAGAAAGGAAGATACGATGGACGTTAATGTCAATTACAATTCTCTCACATCTTCTGATGAAGAAGAGTATGGAGAAGAAGATATGGTGGTGGATTTAAATTCTGGTTCTTTAGAGCCCGTGCCTCTACAAGGCTGGAACCTATTAACTGAAATAACTCAAAAGATGAAAAGACTTTGAGCCCCTTAAAAATCTCTTTATTTCGTTTTAATAAAAGAGAAGTAATAATAATAATAATAATAATATTCCTAATCAAATACGCATCTTTCTAGTACCTTTCTTTTTGTTTTTTTGTTTTTTTGTTGTTTTTTATTATTTTGTTTAATGATAGTATAAAAAATAAACATTCAATACAATATTTGCATTTTAATTTGTTTTTTATAAGTTTTTTGTACTTTTTTTTTATTTGTATTTATGTATAAGATAATATATAATGTGGCATATTCAGTTGTTGTTGTTGTTGTTGTTGTTTCATCTTTGATAAAGTATTATAAGTTCAGATAAGATTGATATTATTCATTCTGGCTGGAATGAATTGTGTATTCACCTCTAATGTACTGTACTGGATGAATTATTGTTGAGGAGTACACAGGCTGTTGTTTACGGTTGGAGTCTTATATTTAAAGAATTTTCCTCTTTGGGCATATTATCATTCTACACGTTCTCTTATGGTGAACCCAAAAAAAAAAAAGACATTTGTTTCTCCTTCTGTTCTTTCTGTTCTTTTTTATTTAGTAATGGAAGAAAAGATGGAAAAAAAAAAATAAATAAACAAAGAAAAAACATTGAAGAGAAAACTCATTAGTTATTGATATATTCTTCAAATGATCTTAATGAAAATACAAATCAATCAAAATACATACATACATACATATATATATATATATATATATTATTAAACAGATATTTTTACTACATAATTCTTGCTCACTCATTACTAAGGACTACGTGGTCTGATAGTGTGCCGTTTATTCAATACTTCACCTTTAAAATAAAACGTTCATATTATTTTAACAAAATATTTTATTTTTATTTTTAGCTATTTTCTACTCTTCCCATCACACACTACACTAGACTGTTCTCTTAATGTTTGCAAACAATTCAAACTCAATGTTTGGTGGATCCCAAGCTTTTGGTGCAACATCAAATACAAATAATGCATTTGGCACCCAAAACAATTCGCTTTTTGGTAATAATAATAACAATAACAACAACAATACTGGTGTTACTAATAATAACGCTGCACAATCTGGGTTTGGTGGATTTACTCAAACTGGTAACAACAACGGTGGCAGTTCAGTGTTTGGGAATAGTATGAATAGACCTCAAGGCGGGTTATTCGGGTCGAATCAGACTCAAAATAATTCGCCATTCGGTACATTAAATAGTAATAATAACAATAACAATTCATCAACTGGTGGGTTATTTGGAGGTGGGATAAACCAAAACAATAACACAACCAATGCATTTGGTTCATTCAATAAACCTGGTATGTCTAATGGGTCTCTCTTTGGTAATAATAATAATAATAACACTTCTGGTGGGATGGGTTTATTTGGAAATCAACAAAATAGTAATTCGTTCGGTCAATCACAAAATAATACGTCTAATATGTTTGGAAACACTGCCAACAATAACAATAATAATGGTTTATTTGGATCCAATGCTCAACAGAATAATAACGGCCTATTTGGTAATAACAACAATAACATGATATCTTCAGGGGGGTTGTTTGGTAATAAACCAAATATGGGTAGTTCAGGTGGATTATTTGGACAAACTAATAATAATAGTAGTAATAGTATGTTTGGACAGAATAACAATAACAATAACAATAACACCGGAGGGTTATTTGGACAAAATAATAATAACTTTAATACATCTAATAATATGTTTGGGAACACTAATAACAACAATAATGGGTCATCGTTATTTGGTCAGCAAAACAAAACAGTAACTGGAGGCATGTTCGGTCAAAATAATGGTACTTCTAATAATATTTTTGGTCAAAATACACAACAAAATAGCTTGTTTGGTAATAATTCTAACATGAATAATAATACTAACACAGGTTCTGGTATGTTTGGCCAACAGAATAAACCTATTGGTGGTGGATTATTCGGACAGAATAATAATACACAACAAGGTGGTGGTTTGTTTGGACAACAAAGTCAACAACAGCAAACTAACGGCCTTTTTGGACAAAATAATAATAACAATAACATGCAACAAAACAATGGATTGTTTGGGCAATCAAATCAACAACAAAGTAATGGACTATTTAATCAAACTACTAAAAATCAATCAGGTACTGGACTTTTTGGTCAAAATAATAATATCAACAATAATAACATGCAGACTTCAGGGATGTTTGGTGCCAAATCAAATAATACAACTGGTGGTGGTTTATTTGGCCAGAATGCTACTCAAAATTTTTCTACAGGAGGTTTGTTTGGTCAAAACAATCCTCAACAACAAAAACCTGGTGGTTTGTTTGGTACCTCAACTACAACGGGAATGAGTAATACTACTCAATCCGGTGGTTTGTTTGGTAACAAAACATCTGCATCAACTACTGGTGGGTTATTTGGTTCAAACAATAATAATAATAATTTGTTTCAAAATTCTACAAGTTCTGGGTTATTTGGTAACAAGCCGCAAGGTACTACTTCCTTATTTGGAAACACATCTGCAGCTACAAATAATACTACTGCAAATATTGGCGGTACTGGTTTGTTTAGTTCAAATATTAACAATAACAACGCTAGTGCTGCTACAACAAGTGGGACAGGTCTATTCTCATCCAACAATAATAATTCCAACACCAACACTAATACAACCTCTTTTGGTTTTGGAAGCAATACGTCTTCTACAGGGTTATTCGGAAGTAAACCAGCCGGTCAAACAGGAGGTCTTTTCTCAACAAATAGCAATAAATTAGGAACTACCCAGCAACCATCAACAGGTCTTTTTGGTAGTCAGTTAAAGACAACTAATCCGTTGAATACAGGGAGTCTTTTCACTCAACAACCTTCTTTATCACAACAAAATCAACTTACAAGCATCGGCGGAAATGCTGTGACCGCATCTGCATCAACTACTGATGAGAGTCTTTTTACTAAAATTAATGTACCACCTTCTATTACACAACAAGAATCTGGCTCTGGTATAGTGGTAAAGATCGACACCACTAAAAAAAATAGAATATATCCTTTGCGTAGACAAGCTGTTAAGGCATTATTTACATCCAAGAAATTATTGGCTAACGCGAATTTGTCAACTTTTGTTACTGCAGGTGCTAATGACAAAATTTCTGATTCCACCGGTGGTATAATGTCTTTACCAATCTCTGAATCTAACAACATCCTAGGAAATAGCAATAAATTATTGTTTAATCCAGATAAAGCACACTTTAAAAATTTAATTATTAAGAGGAATACAGCTAGTAATTTATCTTCTACCAATGACGAAAATTCCATCAAAAGAATATCCTTTGTTGTTACTGACTCAAAATTAGAATCTAATAATATTTTTCATAGCCGTCCTCAAAGTGAAACTTCTACTGATAAGGCTACACCAGAATCCGCAATATCTACTTCATTGCCTAAAACCCCCATTACACCAGCATCATCTATGGAATCTTTAGAAGATGTAAAACAGACAAAACTACCAGTGGTGTTAAATGACGATGTGTCTTTCACTGATGATGGGTATTATATTTCACCATCTCTGGAAACACTAAAAAATACAGATTTGGTTGCCTTACGTAAAATATCTAATTTAGTGATAGGTCATAAAGATTATGGAAAGATCCAATTTTTGAAATATGTAGATTTGTCCAATATTCCATTAGATTCTCTTTGTGGATCTATTATTAATTTCGAAAATCGTTCCTTTTCTGCATATGAAAATTCATCTGTTAAACCAGAACCTAATACAGGTATTAATGTTCCTGCACGTGTAACCTTATTCAATTGCTTCCCATACACTAAAGCTACTAGGGAACCTATCACAGATCCTGACCATCCAATGGTGAAAAAACATATTCAGACATTGAAAAATATTCCATTAAATCATTTCGAAAGTTACGATCCAAAGTCAGGGACGTACATATTTACTGTTGACAATATTGTTGTTGAATAGAATAGTTTAAATTACTAGTGTATTACCATACATTGTTTCAAATAGTTATAAATATAATATATAGAAAACTGATATATAAGTATTATGTAATTAAATTAAAGTCATAAATCAAAAATAAGGTAAAAAAATTATTTTTACAAGCCATTTTATATACAATCTCCTATTTATATTGTCAAAATGATATCTATCTGTTCAAATTTAATTGAACCTCTTTACAATATCTTTGCAAATTTGTCCCGTAGAATCATTTCTACCTTCCCCAAATGCAGTGGCATAATCATTAAGTTGGGATCCTAAGGAATTCTATTGTGTCTCTATGGTACAGGATACACCCCTTAAAATATTCTATATACTACTTCTACCAGGATATCTTACTAACTTAACACAATGAAGATATATCTCAACGTAATATTTATCGAATTTTCATATGTTTAGAATATCACAAATTTTCACATGAATAATGAACATTGAATTTCTCATATTTCATAGTTGTTACGTGACGTCTCACTGTATTGTTGATAATTTACTATGGTAAGGTTTACACTGTATTATTTCCTTGCAACACTTGCTTTCTGTGGTCTGCAATTTGTGACTATTGTAGACACCAAATGTGGTACCCCCAATAACTCGGTTTTACATTTTAAAAAATTCATACAAAAGTTCTAATAACCCTGATATTTCATTAATAAACTTTTCATATGTAGTTACTTTGGCCTTGTATAATATTATATATTACCATTTAATATCAGTACCAAGGTTTTTACAACTAAAATGATTAATCCTGGCATACTTCTCTGGTTATTTTTAGGTAATCTGTTCAATTCCTTAGTAATGTTGGACTTTGTTTGATGATATTTATGGTTCTTTTTACTAATATTATACAAATTTTATTATTGATTTTTGTAGATTTTTTTAATTGAATTGGTGAAAAATAACATCCGTACCTAATACTTTAAATGCTTTTATCATTGTAACACTCTTAATTAGCAAAGGTGTTTTAAACAAAATCTGATATACTTATCACTATCTGGAAATCTCCAATCAGATTCAATACATTATGCTAACTGTTATGCCTGTGACAGTATTTTTGCCTAGACACTCAATCGTTATCTATGTGATTGTATGTATCTTTGTTTTTACTTAAGTTTCCTTTATAATTTTTTTGCATTTTATTTTACTTTATAGATGCCCTGATTCACTCTTATACTCTATATAGGAAGAGTATAATTTTTTTTTCTCTAAGTACTATAAATATAACTTTACTATTAGTTAATCACCATGTTCCTTAGTTGTAATAACATCATAGAAGTATATATATATGGATTAATCAAGTAGAATGATAAAAAAGAATTTGTTTATTTTATATAGCTTGTTTATAGTCTTTGCTATTTTTATGAATTGTTCATTTTTTTCGTGTTCAAAACTATTTTTTTTAAAAATACACTGTGTGTAAGGAGCTATCTCAAGTAATATACTAAAATGTGGATATTAATTATATATAAACACTTACAAATTATATAGTCGTTGATTCTAATTAGTAAACCAATTATATAATTCTTATTATAGTTGTGGATTATGCTAGATTGTGCTTAAGTTCTACTGGATTGTTCTTGATTGTACTTGATTCATCTGTTAGGTAGAACCTAATAGATCTAATAAGAATGTGAATGCTGATATTGTGATAAAAGTGTATTATTGATCTAATGAATCTGCTGTAAATTTTTCATTTAGAAAATTTTATATATAAAGGTCAATACTGGCAGAATAATCTTGTAGTTTTGTATTTAGTGTACTATATGTATATGAGTTTCTATATATTGACTAGTTTGTAGATAATAGAAATGTGTGCGTTATATTATTCGTTATAATACTCATAAGGTAATCTAAATACACTATAGATTATAATGAACATGTTAGATATAACTTTTGGTCAAGCTTTAAGAACTCTACAGCTGATAATTACCGCTGGCACACTATCTCAATAATCAGAGGTCTCTTAAAATAAGTTTCTCAGTATTTTACCACTAACAGTTTATTTAATCAATCTATCGATCGAATACACTTACAGCCTAGGCTCTGAGTTTCGGCTGTTCCAAGTCCTTTGCCTCGACATCAAGCGTTACCCGCGGACTAGGGCTTCTTACACACTGTATGTAAGTATTGACGCAAGACTTCAGTATCAAAAACGTTGTTACTATTCCTTTTAAATTAGTGTAAAGAATTGATGTAAATTTATAACAGGATATTGATGGTATTATAAATATTTGGTAATATTGCTTGGTTTTCTTCTTTCTACATAACTAATATACAAGATACAATAATATACAGTGTAACTCATTTTATCTTCGAGTCTTCTTTAATATAAAATTTCATGATTCTTTAATCACTTGAAATGATGAATTTAGAATATCAAGCATACCTCTAATCATATTTCAACAGTAAGAAGCCATCATTGGAAATCCTAGAATACGTAGGTAACACTTGATGTCTGGCAAAGGACTTGGAGCAGTCAAAACTTGGGGCCAAGGCTGTGAGTTGTATTCTATCGATAGATTGATTAGATAAACTGTTATTGGTAAAATACTGAGAAACTTATTTTAAGAGACCTCTGATTATTGAGAGAGTGTGTATGTGACAGAGGTAATTATCAATTTCAATCATCAATAATAAGAAACATTAATAATTGTATAATTGATCGATTAGTTAGAATCAACGACTATATAAGTTGTAAGTGTTTATATATAATTAATGTCCATATTTTAATGAATTACTTAGGATAACCCCTTAGAAAATATAATATACAAAAATATATATACAAGATCAATATAGAAAAAAGAAAAAAGTTTCAAGTGGACAGGAAAACTTGAATCCAAAAATACTCTCCTTATATATTAAATTTGAAAAGGACTTGAAACTCGCTGAGAACAGCAGGTCACTAGTAATAATTCCATTAACCAATAAAAATCGTAGTGATTTTTATTGCTATCTTTTAATGTGAAAAATACCAGCTGACAAATCTGTTTTCTAAAGTGGTCGATAAAAAGTTAAAATGATGCTGACAAACAAAATATAATAAACACCACCGTATTACCTAATACAACTCCCACTATATACAACATGCTGCTGATAAATACATTAATTATTGTCCAGATTTGAACTGTATCTTAGCTAATATTAACTTAACATAGCATGTCTATTGTTCATCTACCAGTTAGCTGCCTATGCCATCCTCATGTCCAAACATATATAAAGGACACCTTCTCCAACATTCAAGTCTCATCTACAGTTCACTCTCCTCTCTATAATATTTATATATATAACATATAAGAAGATATAATAACAATATAAATAACAAGAACAACTATCGTATATAGTCGTCTAATAGAATAATATATTAACTAAGACCGTTAGTAATTGACTTACCGTTTGTATCAATTACTGTCTTCGACCTGTTCTAATATCCGTTTGATATTTAGCCGCGCTTCCCGTGTTACATTATTTAGTATACCACTTATCCACTTTACCACAGCCACTGTGCAGCACCGCCATCTTAGTATAGTGGTTAGTACACATCGTTGTGGCCGATGAAACCCTGGTTCGATTCCAGGAGGTGGCATCTCTATTTTCTTTTTAAGCATTAATTTTATTATATCATTAAGTACGAAATTATTTTTTAATTATATAACCCTACGTGAAGTCAATTTTCAACTAACGAAAAAGTTTGTTCACCCAAGTTTTGTGACATAAATTATTTTGGTGTCATTGCAGACAGTGTTGCAAACTCTTTAGTGGATGACAAGACTCCAGTTTTCCATATTTGTAAACTTTATATTATCTATATATACCTATTTATCTATACTACTCCTTATATACTGTCTCGTTTATATATCACATATAGAGGACAACGACCAAGAATTATTTATCTTATTTGATGTTCCAGAAGAGTTTCTTTTTCATAGTCGATCTTCATCTGTTGCAAATTTAGTTCCCCCATTTTATCAGGAAGTTTCAATTGAAAAAGATAAGATTACCAATAGAGTGAATAGTTTTTGACTAAAGTACATGTACCTGTCCAAAGGGAGAACCTTCACTTCTCAAAACACAACAAAAAAAATAGTACAGCTTATTGTAATAGTTCGGAACAGCATATTTTTTTAAAAATAAAATCTTGTTTAGTCCTAAAGGATGATTATTTAACATCTAGTCGGTGTTAAAAGATATGGATCTAGTATATATATATATATATATATACATAAATGAATGTTCATATCAAGTGGAGGTATTCAACACATAAATTATCACAGTAGGGTCTATAAAAAAAAAAGGTACAAATACAAACCCACATGTATAAATATCAATGCATATTTATCCCTTTTGAAGAAATCTATTTCATATGTCACAAGAAATATCGAAAAAAAATAAAATAAACTACTTTTTTTCTCTTTAATTGCACGAAACCCTCTTTTACAGTATCGTAGTTTGCAATACGAGTGTGCTTTACTTTAGGGAGAAATATGCAATTATGTTATTAGCCCTAAATGAAAAACAACAACACCAAAAAATTGTGAAAGAAAAAGGAGAAAAATAAAACACGTCTCTTTAGTCTTTTCTTTTTTATTCACACAACGCATTCATACCCTGATTGGTTTATTTTTTTTTGTTCCCCTCCTCCTTCTCTTCCCAATCCAATCCGAAAAAAGTAATATTTCCTGTTTCAGAAAATTGTATAAATACAGGCCCCTTTTGGATGAATTCTGTTGAAAAGGGAAATTTGTTTTCTTCACGTAAATTCTTTCAAAAAGACTTTTCTTTGTAAAAAAAAAATTTTTTCTCCTTCATTTTTTTTTTCTTTTTCGTGTCGTATCAAACATCATCATTCCCCCCTTTTGTCCATTTTTCCTTTTTGATCAACTCAGTGTCTTGTTTTGGTTTTTTTTTCCTTTTCCTGTTATAAATTATTCCAAGAGCCATATTTAGTTCTGTTTACCTTTATTATCGTCTTTCTTTTGCTTAGTTAACACCACTATTCTATATTTCTTGTTCCTCCACATTTTTCAAATTTACCAACATACGACAATCCAATCGAGAAACGATTGTACGAAACGTTATACCAAGAGCAAAATTTGTTAATTTTTTTATTTATAGTCAAACGCTGCATTAAATTTAAATAAATAAATAAATAAATAAAAAAAAGAAAAACAAGAATGTCAGACCAAGATATCAAACCAGCCGTGTCACTATCGCCAAGTGCAGCCTCAATAAATTCAGAGAATCCCATCGTCAACGATAACGACGCCAGTGACGTTGGAAGCACAAATGGCAATGGTAAAGAAAGAAGAAAGATCGAAATAAAATTTATTGAAAATAAGACAAGACGACACGTCACTTTCTCTAAGCGTAAACATGGTATCATGAAGAAAGCCTTTGAGTTGTCTGTTTTGACTGGCACTCAAGTTCTTTTGTTGGTTGTCTCTGAAACTGGGTTAGTCTACACTTTTAGCACGCCCAAATTTGAGCCTATTGTCACCCAACAAGAAGGTAGAAATTTGATCCAGGCATGTTTAAATGCTCCTGATGAAGAAGAAGAGGAAGAAGAGGAAGAAGATCAAGATGCTCGGGGACAAAGAATAGCAGCACAACAACAAGCACAGCAAATACAACAAGCACAGCAACAAGTTCAACAACATCAAGTTGCCATGCAACGTGCACAACAGCAAGGACAATTAACAGTTCAACAGCAACAGCAGCAGCAGCAACAACAACAGCAACATCCAGGACAAATCCCCATGCCTAACAATCAAATATCACAACAAGGGGCTGCTCAATTACAACAATTACAACAAGGTGGTAATGAAAATCTACATCCTTTCACTATGGACAATTTCCCTGGTCCAAACGTTGGCCAATCAAACAATCAACCAAACACGGGTAACAATCCAAACAACAATAATATGATAAATAATAATAACAACAACAAACCAGACTCATCTGTCAATGGGAGTAACAATCCAAGTAACCCTGTGTACCAACAATATTTTCAATCAACACAGCAACAACCTCAATTTTAATAAAGTTACTAATTTTATACATATAGAGGACATATACAAAGAAAAAATCCAAAATAATAAAATAAAAAATAGATAAACAATAAACAAACAAACAAACAATAACTAAATAGATAGAAGAAGAGGAAAAGAGAGAGAATGATTTCTCTTTCAGAACATAAACATTTTTTTTATTTCGAGCAACTTATGAACAAACATACATTCAACAATATAGCTGATCCATCGGATATTATCTATCTATTTAGATGATTATTGTCATTTACTACTTTTTTTTTGTACTAACTTATGAATAAGTTGTTGTAAGCCTATTAAAATTGTTGTTTCTCTTCTAGAAGGGACACATATATACATATATACATACATACATATATACATATGACTATATTGAATATATTACCTATGCATAAAATTATGTATAGTCAATGCCCGTGGTTATAAAACATAGATTGTGATACTAGTAATTCTGTTCATAGACACGAATACATATTCCTTATTTTTGAAAACAAATTAATAAAAAGAACTTCTATTCGTTGAGACCTCGAACGCGTAAACAATTCGTCGAAAAACCAATCAAAATATGGTGTGAACACACGTCTTTTCCTTTCTCACCCTTCACCTCTCATCTGACACCTCCGCCTTTCACCCCTTCCCATCGCCATCCGGCAAACTTGGAAGCTTCTGTCGTGGTAACCACTACCAACCAAAATCAATACAATTCTTTTTTCCCCCTCCCTTCTTGCTTCCCGCTTACTTTCCTTTTAAGGCTAGAAGGACTGATAAATAAATAAATAAATAACAATAACAATAACAATAATAACAAAAACCATAATAGTAACAATAACGAATGTCTTAAAAAAAAAGAAGGACACATTTCTCGAGGATAGAAAGCCGAGCACACACACAAAAAAGAACACTATTTAAATAAAAAGATTTAGGATCTGATCAGCCTTGTCTTATCTTGTGTTGTCTTGGCTTTCGTGCTTTTTCTTCTTTCTCTGAATAGCTCCCATTATACTCTATACTCTATACTCTACGTATATATAGATATACTTTTAATCATTAGTTATACTTCGACACAATCAATTGATCACTGTGCAAGTGTACGTGTAACATATATAACTTAATGGGCGAACAATTAGACCAATCTCTCAAGCAATTATCAATGTCTGAAGAAAGAACTTTTATTGCAATCAAGCCAGATGGTGTTCAAAGGGGTCTAGTCGCCGACATTATCGGTAGGTTTGAACGTAGAGGCTACAAATTAGTTGGTCTTAAATTAGTACAAGCCACAAAAGAATTATTAGACCAACATTATGCTGAACATGTCAATAAGCCATTTTACCCAAAGATGGCCCAATTCATGTCTTCTGGTCCTATCGTTGCCATGTGCTGGGAAGGTAAGAATGTTGTCAAACAAGGCAGAGCCATGCTAGGTGCCACAAATCCAGCAGACTCTGCTCCTGGTACTATTAGAGGTGATTTTGGTATTGACTTGGGTAGAAATGTCTGTCATGGTAGTGACTCTGTGGAGAGTGCTAACCGTGAAATTGCGCTTTGGTTTAAGCCAGAAGAATTAATTAATTGGGAATCTAACCAAGCTAAATGGATCTATGAATGAATGGATGGGTGAATACACCATACATAGATCTAAACATATAATATGATTTAATACAATGTAATAAATAGGGCGATCCCTATATACATATACATATATATATGGATATACATTATTATTGCTGTTGTTGTAAATTTTAAATGTTAATATTCCAATTTACTTATTTTACATTCAATAAATAAAAACAGAGAGGTTCTAGAATCTCTGCTTTCTCTTTTGAAACAAACTGTTAGCTATTGTTGTTATTATTTAATATCCTCACAATTTAAAATCTATAACCTATAATAATAATAATATCTTCTCTTCATTCACAATACAGATCCTTCTTCTTTCTAACTCCCCTCCCCTCCCTTTTTCATTTATATATTTATTTATTTATTTTATGTCTCATTCTCCCCTCTTTTTATTATACTCTTATGATTGTTATTATTAAAAACAAAAAAAACTCGAATATAAGGGGGTGTGCTTATACATACATACATATATATATCAATGCTATTTCCTTGTTTTTAATTATTTATCTGTAAAACAAACACAGGTATGAATTAAACCCATCATATAGACACTATTATAAGCATTATCTTAATAGACATCTGTATCTATATCCATGTATATAGCTGCATATATATATACTTGTGATCTAATGTTATAATAGCTTTAATGTTGATACATATATAAAGTGTTAGTAGTAGTAGTAGTAATAGTAATACTACCATACATACATACATACATATATATATATATATATATATAATGACTTTCTATAAAGGCTTCTATAATTCACAATATTTTGAAATCATGGAGAAGACTTTTAATAGAGTTAAACAGAATGGTTCAAATAGACCATATTTTTATTTAGCAGTCAGTATGACTGCCATTCTTGGATCGTGGGGGATGTTTATGAAATATAAATCGAACAAAGATAGTGAAATTAGAAACATTTACGAAAAGGAAAGAAACTTGTGATTATCATATACATATAAATATACATATAAATAAAATTATAAAATATATGTATATGTATATGCGATCGGCTGTTTAATATTATTTTATTTTGTTTTCTTTAATTTTGGGTCTTCTTCGTTTCCACTGCTACTTTTAATCAACTCATCAAAATGTTTTTCATAATTTGATATCTGTGTTTTCAATCCATCTAAAGAGATCTGTCTTCTTTTCAACTGGTCTCTTAATTCATCCAAATCTTTATCACCTGTCTTTAACCTGTCCAATTCTTCTGATTTCCCACTGGCCTTCTTATCAAGCAAATCTTGATATTTAATCAATCTTTTAATCAAGTTCATAATAGATGGGATAACAACCATGAAATATAGAATAAATCCCGAGATATAGACATTTCTTTGGTTGTATGCCCTGGTAGCAAACCACTGGATAGAAGTGGCCCCGTCCCCTAGAGTGCTACCCAATCTATTAATGTCATTATCTCCAGGGTTAGAATGGAAATGTAGATGTGTTGAAACGTTGGCTCTTTTCCACGAGTCTATAAACAGCAGACCAACAATGACCCACAGGATGTAAGACACCGTCCTATATTCCTGTTTGTTGCTTAGTTTGTTCCAGACGTTATAAACTAATTTTCTGATCCTGTTTGGTAGTGGAAGGACAATAAAGAAAAGTATGCCCATTTCCAATGTTAGAAAAGCGAATAATAAAGTGAAATACAGACTCATCTTTGGTCTCTTCTCGTCGGTCCCTTCAGTTTGATTCTTTCCCCTGTGTGTTGTATCTCAGCGTATCTTTTATTTCGTTTAATAAGTTGGCAAATTAAACTTATGCAATCGAGTGAAGTTGTGATATTTTGAGATTCACTAACGCTGGTTCCTTAACCTTTGCTCCTTCTTTGAAAACGTGTTATTTAGTATAGAAATAAGTAAGTAGGTAAGTATATGTAAGTAAGTATATGTATACATGTATGTGTGTATAGTAAAACAACAAAGCAAGAAATAAAACAAAATAAAATAAAAAGCTAACAAGTGAAGGGGAAAGGGGAAGGGAACGGGAAAGAAAGAAGGAAGGACCTTGGTGATGATCTGTAAGGAAACATATGGATTGCAAGTACGTGGTACAACCAACCAGCCAGCCACAACAAATAGCAGGAACACACACAAGAGGAAGATCGTAGTGTCTATTACGAACACCAACCCTCTCCCATACCGTACGTGCAACCAACTACTATAACGCAAGCACAAGCAAAATAACACCATCACCTGGACAAGAAAAGAAACACGATAGATAAGGCCGATGGATTTGATCGAGGGTTGCGGGAAGAAGAAGAAGCAGGGAAGAACTGCCATTGCCACTACGCACATACCGCCTGAACACTGCGGTTTTCTTCTGGATCCCGCCACTTCTTCCCTCCCTCTCTCTCTCTTTTTTTTTTTTTCCTATGGACACGCGGATTCTTAGCACTTTGCGAACGGCGGATTGCTGCGGAAACTTATTCCGTGATAAGCCGTACAAATCTCCATTTCCCTGTTGGAAAAAAGGAAAAAAAAAAACAAAAAAAAGAGAGTACGGAAATATACATGAAGCAACAAACGTAAAACGTTATATACCAAATTGTTAGTAAAGGATAGTCTCTTTTAACATGCCACAGTTTTAACAAAAGCGAACTGAATAACTGCAGTATAATTCGAAACATTGAATCCAGCTAACCTGAATTTATAAACACGCCTCTCCTCTTTTAATTTTATTTTTAAATGATACATGACTGTATACTATCTGATTTTGAGCAAGAGATAAATATATTTAGATAAGAATCAAATTAGTTGAAAACACATATACAAACACATAAACATATAAAGAAACTAAAAAAAAAAAAAAAAGAATGCCTAGTTATAGTGACAAGGGAACAGAATCTGTTCCCTTATTATCATCCAATACATACAAATACAGAAACAGATCAAAAAATTCTAATAAACAGTTTGATCCAAGCAAAAGGGTTTCCCACTCTAATATCGGCGGTAACAACAACACTCATTTGTTGGCCTCGGATTTCGATCATGTGGATTCATGGGGGATGTTACATGAATCAGACACAGATTTTGGCTATAATTATGACTTGGAACGTGGCGACAGGTTAATGGATTCCAATCTTTTAAATAACGAGCAAATCCAAGGGCATGCAGACAAGCACAACGCCTTTATAGATCACACTCATCCGCTCTCAAAAGATGAACGACAACAGATACCAAATCATTTGGTATCCTATAAATACAACTCAAATAGGAAATCATCCAAAAAGAATAAGCGCAACCGTGGTAAGAATAAAAAGAAAGGTAGCTATGATGCTACTAATCCAAGAATACCTCCCGGAGGCGATGTAGTTATCGATGTAGACGCTTTATTGCAACATGTACAGCAAAGTACTGTCGCTGGTAATAATAATAATAATAATAATAATAATAATAATAATAACAGTAAATATGCAAATACCACTTATCCTTTAGCATCATTAACCGCAGAAGACGATGAATATGACTCCACGTCAAGTCTTTCATCCTATACATCTTCAGTCTCGTCCTCCGAAGAAGATGAATACAATTCAAGACCTTCTTCAAGAGGAAGTTCATCTTCAAATTCATCATTGGATGACGTTTTCCTTGTCCTTGAAGATGAAACCACAAACGATAATCAAAAAATTTGGCCTGATGTCTCAGTATTGGAGGAATTTTCTAAAGAAGAAACGGAAAGACTGAGAAGACAAGCCTTAGAAGACGCGGAAAGATTCCATCTCCACTATGATGAGACTGAAGAAGAAACTGACGATAATGGTGTCTTATATAGAAACAGACCAGATAATATGACAGTCAAAAATAATCGCAGTAGCAAAGGAGGGATTTTCTTCTCTCATCCCATTGTAACTAATATCGACGTTCCTGAATTGGGGAACAAAAAAGTAAATGAGACTGAACATTTATCCAAAAACGGTAGGTTGAGACCAAAGAAAGTAGCGCCATGGCATTTAATGCAAAGACCTAGTAATAGTAAGACTACATTACTAAATGGTCAATTGCCACATAGCCCTGTAGGGAATACAAGCATACCTGGAACACCATTAAATTCAAGTAAACTTAAGGATTCTAATTTCAATTCTACAATGAGAGACAACTTCTTGGTAGGAAGAAATATTCAATACCCACATCATATAATTTCTAATAACCCTGAGCATTTCAGGTTTGCCTATTTTAGAATGGATTTAGATGCCACGGTTCATTCTCCAACCATCTCTGGATTGTTGCAACCGGGCCAGAAGTTTGAAGATCTCTTTGTCAGTTCGATATATATGAACCAAGATAATTTGAACCTTGATACCATATCAGCCAAAGTCACATCTCCTTCTTCGCCAAAGAATAATAATCCAATATTGAATAGCATCCATTCATCAAATGCCAATATAGCAAACGCAAATTTCAACTCGACTTTACCTTCACAGCCACAACCCCAACCACAACCTGTCCATTCGGTATTAAACAAAACCACAACTAATATCACAACCAGCAATAGTGGAACAAATCTTACTACTTATAATAGTGGCACTGGGAGTGGGATTAAGGGCAAGACTCCCTCGATTGTATTGGAAAATATCCATCCCTTCTGGCTAGACGTGGTTAATCCAACAGAGGAAGAAATGAAAGTGTTAAGTAAAGCATTTGGTATCCATCCCTTGACCACAGAAGATATTTTCTTGGGTGAAGTGAGAGAAAAAGTGGAATTATTTAAAGACTACTATTTAATTTGTTTTAGAAGTTTCGATATCGTTGCTGAAAAACATACAAGACGTAAAAAATTCAAATCTGAGACCTTTGATAGTAGCGATGATTCCTCTAATAAATCGGTATACACTGGAAATAAGAGGAATAATAATAATAACACGTCATGGTTTCATTCATTATTCAAGAGAAACAGAAGAAGATCATCCATATACTCTTCTAAATCGGATTATGGATCAATCAACCACACTAGTGTTACAAGGCGACGTCGACAAAGTATACTTAAAAAACGTGAGGAAAGAGAAAAATTTAAACGTAAGTCTGGTGATAGACACAAACCTCGAGCTGGTGAATTAGAGCCGTTAAATGTCTATATTATTGTTTTCCGCACTGGTGTATTGACATTCCATTTTGCACCTACCCCACATCCTATTAACGTAAGGAGGAGAGCAAGGTTATTAAAGGATTATTTAAATGTCACATCCGACTGGATTGCTTATGCTTTAATAGATGATATTACAGATGCATTTGGACCTATGATTGAATTGATTGAAGATGAAGTTTATGATATTGAGGATGCGATTTTAAAGATGAATCATTCTGGTGACACATCTTCCTCATCTGACACGTCTGACTCATCTGATTCAGATGATAATATAACATATTTAGATAATGAAAACGACGATAGTAGTGATGCATCACGACATCTATTTAGTAGAAGAAGCCCACCAAGAAGAAGAAAGAGTACTTTTTCAAGACATACCACAGGTACGCTATCATCTGCAACTTCAAGAAGCAGTAAAAGTTCGAACTTCAGAACTGTATCAACCAGAAGTACTCGCAGTAGTCGTTCCTCATCAAGTATTTCCACTTTCAATGCTAATATAATTGGATGGAAGAAAAAAGGGGATATGTTACGTCGTATTGGAGATTGTCGTAAGCGTGTTATGAGTATTCTTAGATTGCTTGGTGCTAAAGCAGACGTTATTAAAGGTTTTGCTAAGAGATACAATGGACAATGGGACCCAGTGCCACAGACAGAAATCGGGATGTATCTTGACGATATTCAAGATCATATTATTACAATGGTTTCATCATTAAATCACTATGAAAAGTTGTTAAGCAGATCACATTCTAATTATTTGGCACAAATCAATATTGATATGACAAAAGTTAATAATGATATGAATGATGTATTGGGTAAAATTACTATCTTAGGGACTATTGTTTTGCCTATGAATGTAATCACAGGTTTATGGGGGATGAATGTTGTTGTTCCAGGCCAATTTAACGAATCGTTAACTTGGTTTCTCAGCATCTTACTCTGTATGATAATTCTGGCATACGGTGCCTTCGTATACACAAAGAGAAGGTTTGGTTTTTAAAATGATGGTTTCCAGATTGTAACACAATTCACACACATATAAATATATTAATATTCTCTATAAATCAATATATACGAATATAATATGTAAACATACATAAATTTTGTGGATGTTAACTATACTATTAATTGTTTTTGTGCTATTTTAGCGGCGGCCTCGTCCACAGCGTTACCTGACCCTTTGCTTGGGATATCTTTAGCATCGACATGTGGTTTTAAGTCATTTTCCAGATTTTTGGTCTCTTGTTGCATAGCCACTTCATTATTAAACTTATCCTTTGGTATTTTTTTTCTTTCATCCAAATTCTTAGAATCTTTATTGTTACCATTTCGATCTACCATATTATTTTTGTCATTTTGTTTAATATCCTTTAGTATTGCATCAATTGTGGTATCTTCATTATTAGACTTAACATTGATATTATTATTATTATTATCGTTGTTATTGATGTTGTTACTATTAGATTTTTCAGTTTCTAAACGTTCTAATTCATATGTTGGGATTTTATTTAAATCAGAATAAGCCACTCTTAAGACCAAATAAACAATACATAGAAGACCAATGTATGCCAAGATTTTTTTCATTGGAGTAGTTAAATATGATCTATTTCTATTGTTATTAAAACCACCATTTTTCTTATAACGTGGTAGTAAATCCTTCTTTCTTCTAATACCACCTTGCATAATTGTAGAGAAATAAATAAACGATGATGATCCGGTATATTAATAAACAACAATAAATGACAGTAATTAAAATATGAATACGCACGTTACCAGATTTACTATTTATCAAAGTCAATAATCTTTGATTTATATGTTTGGGTTAATCTGCAGTTTTACTGTGCTTGTATATTTTTGAATAATCTTCAATTCCTATCAAAGTTTAAAAAATAAAAAAAAAAAAAAAGAAAGAAAGAAAGGTTTAATAGAACGTCATCAGGCAATAATAAAAAAAGAAAGAAATGAATGCAAACCCAATCTTTTATTCAATTTTTTCATTAGTCCCCTCCACTTATTCTACTATCATCAGGTACGAAACAATTTCCTAATGCAAAATAGAAACTAGGGTAATGTTTAGAACTACAAAATAATTACCAAAATTATTGTAGGGTACAGTACAAAAGACAAAAAAATGGGTGAAAAACAACAATACCTATTGTTGACTACTCTATAACAATAAAGGAGGTATGAATTTTAACATTCCTCCCGCGGGGCTGGTTTTTCCACAGAATAGTAAGTAACAAAGAAAGTGAATTCACTTACAAAATAATTAAAAAGACTGACCAATCAAATGGCAGTTTATTAAATTTCCAAAAGAGATGAAAATAAAAAAAATAAATGTAACTATTCGTATTGTTCTCAATAAAACAATAACGTTGGTTTACTGAGTATATAATAGAATTCCAAATAATCTTTTGTCAGCAAGAAGAGCTCCGCCTAATGCATGAAAATAGAGGAACTTTTGTACTTACATACAAAAAAATAGTTAAATTTTTACTTCTACTAGTGCGATATTTTTAGGGTAGGCGCAAAACATTATTTTTTTTTCTCTTTTGACTGTTAAGATAATCATTATGGGGTTACCAAGATTTCAAATATTTTTTTTTTTGTACCGATTAACGAATGGACTTAATAGAAGCAGAAAGATTATTGATATTACGTCTATGAAGACAAATAAATGATACGAATGGTTATTATATTCCAGAAGATATAAAATTTTGCAAGTGTTTAGCAAATTATGATGAATTTCGTGTTGTTGTACAGTCCTTTCGCAATGTTATATATTTTTTCTAAGACCTGTACTCTATAGTATATATTTTCCTGTCTTCTACTATATGCTTTCAAAACGAAAAAAAAAATTAGGGTTAAGATCTATCCTCCACAACTTACTACAAACCATAAAATAAGGTTTAATCAGGAGAAAGAGAAAAATAGATTGGTCTTCTAATTACTCTAAACAGGACATAAAAACATTTATCCCACGCTTTATTATTATCATTATTATTATTATTTTTCTCTTCTCAATTCACCTAAAACACAATAAAATAAAACAAAATAAAATAAAACAAAATAAAATACGAAAAGATAAAATATTTAGAATCCCTAAATTGGGAAATAAAAGATTTGCATAAATGCCACACAAATCCACTGCTTGACACCTCTTGTTTTTATGACAATAGCATGAAGAAAGAAAACAATAGAGTCCAAGTATTGCTATTATCAAAAGGAAAAAAAATATAAATGAACGAAACATTACACTATTGAATTAATTAAAGAGAGATCTGTTAAATATCTAATATTGAATCACCATGCACGATGACCTGACTAATAGATTAGTTTTAAAGAAAGATGTAAAGAAAAGGTGGAAACGTAAGAGTAAGAGACAAGTCATAGTTTTATGTTCGTATTGCCAAGAATATGTAGGAGTGTAAAAGGACAAATTTGTTTGTTGGACAGCTCTCGAGGAAATATCTTGCACTCCACAGTTAATAAACAAATTCTAGCTATCCAGTATCTTGTAGTTTTTCTTAATTGATACCTGTTCCCCATAGCTATCAACTCTTTCCTACACTTCGCATTCACTTTTCTTTCTCGTGTTTTTTGTTTAATGACATATTTTTAATATAACTCATTCACTCTTCCCTCTCCCTCTCCCTCTCCCTCTCTCTCTCTCTCTCTCTCTCTCTTTCTGTTATTTTTATCTTTTTATATATAAACTTTATAATTATACTAACAATCTGTACTACTATTACTATTACAGGTACTACGAGCACTATCGACCTAGCTTATCTATATCTATTATCTAACTACTGCAAAATTTACAACAGAAAAAAAAAATTGAAAAAAATAGAAGAAGAAGAAGAAGAAATAAGACACTTTCACAACACAACTACCTTTAAGTCGAATATACAAACCTCGTTTAAACTCACTGGTGAGAGCAAATAATTTGATGGCCGTGAGTGACGCAACATAAGTCAGGAATTTAAAGATTTTTGTTTCTTTTAGTTTTTCACATTATCTTCCTATTGTCCTTTTTTTGTTCAATTTTTGCTTTCTTTTTTTCCTGCTTTTCTCTCTCTTCTAAGATAACAAAACATACACACGTCTATCGAGAAAAAAAAATAGGAATTTTTGTAAGATTCCAACAAAAAAAACATTTATATTTCTCGACCGATTCTACAAAAGTCAAAAACAAATAATTATACATATACATATCTATGTTAGCAACTACAAAACAACCTATTGGTCCATCAAGCGACGCATCTGTTTCCATTGACAAGACTGTCGGCGATTTTGTCAAGTTAAGTGCGAACACAGCCGATAAAAATAGGAATAAGACTGTTAGTACTGTTAATATGAACCAACAAGTCGGTCATATAAATATTACTACTGCCACTACTTCTAATTTTAATAAAAGTATTAATTCACCAGATTATAACTACTATTTAAATTATTCCACGGAATCTCCAATGGCCACAGACTCTTCAACTACACCTTTTAGTAATAATGAGACTACTAGTGCTAATCTGTATACTCCTTTTTTACAAAAAGCAGAAAGCCTTATAACTAATAATAATAATAATAATAATAATAATAATAATAATAATAATAACAGCGACAACAATAACAATAACAATAATGATAGTGATGATAGTAACAACAAAAAGCTGGATTCTGCTGCAATCATCCAACTTCCTGTAAATAATCAAATAGATGATTTTCCAGGTTCAAAGGATAGTTACGTTATTAACAATCCATCTAATAGATCATCACCATCCATCTCTTCCTCCATTACAAAATTAAATACTGCTAATAATAGTACAGCAAATTTATCAAAGTTAAATTTTAGACTGAATTATATCACATCCACAACAAATTCTTCAGATAAGACTATCTCCCATCCAAATAATGACCACAATTCAACCTCTGTTATTGAAAATAATAGAACTGACAGTTCTGCTCTTTCAACAAATAGTAATATAGATGGGTCAACACTAACTAATGACTCACCAATTAATAACTTATCTGGTCCATCTGTTATGAATGACCTATTAGAATTGTTGGATGCAAAGGAAACTGAAAAACAACAAAATAATGATGTACTAAGTATGACCACCGCAACAATTGCTGATAACAATAACAATACCAACAACAATAATAATATTAACAAACCATTTTCATTCCTTGATGATTCCTCTCCATTAACAATGCAATATAATACAGAAAATGATTTTCTTCAATTAGACGACGTATTTGGAAATGATGTTTTACCTGTCAATAGAAGAACAAGTATCGTGGTAAATAATAAATTTCCAAATCTTACAAAGACAAGAAACTCCATATCTCATAATGTAGATTTCTGGAATATGAACTCAAAGAAATCGCAAGAGATCGGTCCTTCTTCTATGGATATTGATCCAATAAATACAGAGTTTTCTAATAATATTTTAAATATTGATAACAATAACGTAGACAACAATTCTAATCCTACACAGTCTATTAATAATGATGTGACACAGGTCTTAAGTGGTTATAACATGGATTTTTCAAAAGATATTAGCAAGTCTAATAGTACTATTCATAACACTTCTACCAACACTACTAGAAATAATGACAGTAACGCTACTTCCACGGATTTTAATAATTTCCTATATTCACCAAAGCAAAATATTACACATCAACAAAGAATTTCCGTTCCATTAATATCAGAATCTCTATATGGGTCACTTTATGGAAACAGCACTATAAATAATAACGATAATGATCAAATGCTGACAGTAGATAATAATAATAGTTTTGGTTTTAATCCCAAATTTGGCATCGATGATGATAATATACCGTTACCAACTTTAAATAGTGATGATTTCAACATAACTGCATTCAAGAACAATCTTTTTGATAATGATGCTATCAATGAGAATAGTTCTTCTATAATAAACAACAATGTTTTAGCTACACCAGGGAAACCAGAGTTCGATAATGAAACTTTCATTAACAATAATGTAAATGAATTTTTTAACCAATTAAATGATACATCAATGGAAAAGAAATTTATTAAACCATCAATGATGTTATCTGAAAAGGCTTCAATTGCAGCTAAGTTAGCCATCAAAGGAATCCCTAAAGTGGAGACATTCCCTACTATAGATACACAACCATATACTCATCCAACAAGAATCACTAAGAGAAAATCTATATCATCAATGGCTTCAAACGGATCTAGTATACATAAACATGCGTACACTAGTACAAGAAGAAAGTCAACTGTTGGCGTGGTAAGATCTTCATCAGCAATGACACCAAATGTATCGATTTCATCTGCAACAAACAAAAAGAATACTTTAACAAGTCCTACATCTGGACCACATTCTACAGACCCTGAAAATATGGAAGAAAAGCCATTCCAATGTGCAGAATGTCCTAAAGCCTTTAAAAGAAGTGAACACCTTAAGAGACATATTAGATCCGTTCATTCCAATGAAAGACCATTCCCATGTACTCTTTGCGATAAGAAGTTCAGTAGAAGTGATAATTTGTCTCAACATCTAAAGACACATAAGAAACACGGTGATTTTTAACCATGATGATTAACCAACCAGGAAATTTTCTCATTTTTACCTGGTAATTTTTTCAACAAACAGTAAGATATATTTGTCTAATGATTATATCTTTATTTGTTTGTTTATACAAACCATTACCATAAAATTAGTTTTTTTTATACAGAACACTGGTTTCTCAGTTCATCAATATTATTATAAATACCACTGAATCTGCACACATATACCTATACATATACAAAAACACACACATATATATATATGAATGACTTTATAAATTGACATAGACATGCTAATGAAATGCCTCTTACCTCAACTTCAAAATATAGTTTTAGTACTTTCGGAAACCCTTTCCCTATTTTGTTAAGAGGTATGCAAATTTCATCAATTTGAATAAATCCGTTATCGAAAAATATTAAACGAAAGAACAGCGATGAGATAAAAGCATACATCCAACTACACATTAAACACGCCGATATATAACTATACATCTATGTTTATCTTGTGTATTCATAATAAACAGAAACCAATACTGATGCTGTATTTTTGGCGATTCTTTTAAAACAACGAATAAAAGAAAATATCTACTTGCAATAACTTCGAAATCAATCGATAACCCGAATGTACCACCAAAGACAACTAGAAGTACCGTCTCTATTGCCAAACTCATCCTTACAATTAGGTCCGTTTAACAACATTGATCCAAATCTCATCACAACGTACAATGATTTAATTCAAATATTTTTGCCTCAAATTGAAAAGAGAATTAGTGACGTTATTGTTAAGGGTGATCCTCGAACCACCTTTCAATTTATTTCAAAGATTGGAAGAGGTCAATACGGTACAGTTTATAAGTGTAAGAGTTTAAATAACCGTAACAACAACAAAGATAATAATAATAAAATATATGCAATAAAGCGATTATCAAAAAGTGGATATAGTAACAACAATATTGCTATATATGGAATGAATCAAATATTAAGACAGCAAGAACATTGGAAACAAATGGGATGGTCCGAAAAGTGGTCTAGTGATGAAATTATCATGGTATTAAATTTAATTAAAATTAGATGGGAGATTTTTGTTATGCAAAGGGTAACGAGAAATACGTCTTTGTCTCCTTATGTGGTTAATTTTATTCAATGTATGGATTATTATGATAGTTCCAATATTTGGCTGATATATGAATGCTGTAATCTGGGTGAATTGCAATGGCAGAGGGGTAGTAAAGAAGAAATTTTAAATCAGTGGACACTAATATTATCTCCAAATGGAGAACACGAAAACGACCAAGTATCCAAAAATAACATTACTGTGCATGATTTTGTAATAAAAGTATTACACGATGTTGCACAAGGGTTGTACTTTTTGAAAAAATGTAGGATAATTCATAGAGATTTAAAACCTGCTAATATTCTGGTTGACAGCAAAACAGGGACTTTAAAAATATCCGACTATGGTTGTAGTTTAATAGAGCCTGGTGACCAAGATCCATTTGATTATAAAAGTATGAACATACCATTTTCGACTATTTCAAATTGTTTTCAACGTGAATTAAATAAAATTGTTGGGACTCCAGCGTTTATACCGCCTGAATTATGTCATTTTGATATTTTATCAAAACACTACGATCAGAAAGTTATTGATGGGTATAAGATCGATATATGGGCCCTTGGTATAATGTTATACTGTATCATGTTTAATGAATTACCCTTTTTCGGAGATAACGAATTTGCTACGTACCACCAAATAATATCAAAACAACTTTTTTGCCCAGCATCTGAAACAGATCAATTATTACATTTAATTGTAAATAAATTGTTAAATAAACAACCCTATAAGAGAATAAGCATCGAAGAATTATTAAAAGAAATGAAAATGTTGTCATCTAACTTGACCAAGACTGTAAAGAAACAAGAAGGGAAGACATCCACATTTAAGAACTTATTCAATAAAATATGGCACAAGAAAAACCGAAGTAAAATAAAAGTGTCAGTTAGTAATAAGTCAAAAGGATCAACAACAAAATACGAAATTTCCAATAATAGTGATAATATTAATAGTAGGAATAATGGAGGTATGAGAGTTAACAAAACTGATGAATTTGAAAGTACTTCTGATATGACATCATTGACATCTAATTTGGAGGAACCTGTTCTAGTTACAGATCCATTAGATCTCTTTTCAGTTAAAAACAAGATGGATTCATATGGTGAAGATTATGAAGAAATTAAACAATTGAGAGATACACATTCCCTTTCAGAATTGGACCAACAATCATCTCTATCACCACAAAGACAGTTGGAGAAAAAGGACACGGTAGTATCTAGCACGTCTTTAGAAGTTATCACACCAATAAAAAAAATGATTCGTATCAGCAATACACCAGAGAAAAAGAATTCACCTTTAGGTGTTGGTGGAACTTCAGTGGGAGGGTATCATAATAAAGCAAACAAATTAGCTTTCACAAATACAAGAATTCCAATGTCTAATAATATAATGAATTTCAAGGCTGTGTTAAACTCCAAAGAGCAGGACTCTGGTGAGACAATTGATGAAATTAAAGAATACCTGAAATATGCTAGATAAAAAAGAAATTATACGATGACATAGGGACGGAATCCTTACACATTCAAAAAAAAACACAAGAAAACAACGGAGAATAAAGGAATAAATTGTTATTTTTCAAAGTAAGGCTTTTTATAGATTTTTCTTTTTTTTTTACTATAAAGTTTTGATTTAGGAGTATCTCACAATTAAAACATTTTAACAATTTATTTATGTATTGGTATGGATATATAGACATATAAACAATGTTGATTTATAATTGGATATCCCAAATACAAGAAGGACCGACTTCTTCGTATTTTTCCCTAGTAACATATAATACATCTCTTGAATGAGTAAAAATTTGTTTAGCTACAATCTGAGCACCCAGGAATGGGATCTCAGCGTATCCATGTTTTTTCCAATTAGGGAAGTACTCAGGATATTTGGCCAATTTGATAGAAGTAGGTACTTGGTTATATTCAATGTTTGGTACAAATGATGAATCCATGAATTTATTTCTGTTTCTTTTATAGTGGGGTAAGGAATCGAGCAATTCTTTTTCTCTTTTATTTCTTTCATCTTCCGGTTCAATAATTAGATGGTCCTTAATAAGTTGTGCTAATAGCCCTTCTTTGAACCCTTCAATCGAGCTAGTTGCACCCGTGATAATAATGTTATCCCATGCTAATTTAACTTTGTTTACATCCTGAACATTTCGCATGACAAATCCGACCATTTCAGATATCTTTGCGATTAAATCATCACAGCCTTGGAATCTTTCTTTACCGACAGATAACTCATTACCATTTAGGTCCCAGAAAGTATTAAATTCCAGGTCAGTGTTTTTAACATTTTTATGTTTTTCGTTTTTCATTTTTTCTCTTTCGGCCAAGATTTCTCTTGGATCACGATTTGAAGTGACAATGTCGACCACGTTTATGGATCCATCCAGCAAGCCATCACCATCCCCAGTTAAACTACCAGACGGATCATTCGGGTTATTTAAGATCCCGATGTTATGTAATCTTTTCATGTCATCATTGACCACTTCGAAGATACTGGATTTTTTTAAGATTTCGATCGTTTCGTTATCAAATTGTGGTAACAGTTTTCGTAACGTTTTATTGATGTGAGTCCCACCGAACTTCAACTTATATGCAAGATGGTTCAAAGAGATATAGTCGATAATAGGCACGATGTCGGTATGATTGGCACCGATATCTATGACTATTGAATTAGGTTGAGATATAAGTGCATATGTAGTAGCTAAAGAATTTGGTAATAGGTATAGATTATTGAATTTCAAATGTTCGAAAGAAAACTGTATAATTTTTTCAATTTGAAAATTTGTCCATGCATAGTTGGATATCATTAAAATTGGTATATTAGTTAGATCGGGCAATATTATATTCGTATCACTATTATCATTATCGTTTTTGAATTTGGATAAAATTGAACCGTAGACTAATTTCAAGAATTGTAAAAAAGCATCCAGATTAACAATTGAACCATTTCTAATTGGAAAAATCTCAAAAGTTCTATACTCGGGAGTTGAGAAATATTGATTATCGTTATCTATAGACTTGTAAATTTTAGTTGGGATTTCAAATTCAGGGACCGTAAAAGTTTCATCGTTTAAACCGAATTGAAGCAAAGTAGTTTCAGATTTAGGATAAATAATTAAAATATTGTCTAATTTGAACGGAGCCATAATCAATCAATAGTAATGTATTTAATATCTTATTAGTAACAAAACAAACTAAAAAAATAAAAAAAAAAATAAAAGAGAAAAATAAAGAATAACAACTTGGTATCACTATTTATCTATCTATATTACTCTGATTGTTTCTTATTTTTTTTGATCTTTTTTTTTTTTTTTCTATCTTTTGACTTTATTCATACATGTGAAACAGATGACTAGAATATATAATAGATTTATAAAAAAAGAAAAAATGTAAGAGAATATGAAAAGTTCAAGTGTACATTTATGCAGATGTGCGTTTATAACGAAGATTGGATATTCATGTTTTGTTTTGTTTTATTTTGTTTTTTTGTTTTTTCATAAATTATTTTTTGTTTTCTTTTTAAGTCTCGCATACTGATCCTCATCGTCCGAATGCATTAAAAGGAAAAATCACAACAACAAAAACAAAAAAAAGCAACAACAACTGGGAAACAAACAACCAGTAGTCCTCTAATCAGATATATACATATTACAAGCCTACAAGAAGACCAAAAAAACAAAGCAAAACAAAGCAAAACAAAGCAAAACAAAGCAAAACAAAACAAAAAATATTATTACAAAAACGGTGTCTCTTAAACATTTCAAACCATTGAATTTTAAGACTCTTCCAAAGTGCAAGAATTCCCAGAAGAACCGTTACAGAAAAATAAAAATAAAAAAAAGATGCAAAGCCAACAATATTATTCGCCAACTCCAACGAATAACAGTACCATCACATCATTCTACCACAACAGTACTATTGCCACTATCAATAATACTAAAACTAATAATACTAATAGTAATAGTAAGCTACTACGGAATCTAGAGAGGGCAGATTTGGAAGATCTAGAACAATGGAGAGACAACAACTTGGATAACGAATCTGCATCATTAAGCACGATTAGACCCAATTACGTATCAAACCAAGATTTAATCAATAAAAGGGCGTTAAATCTATTAGAAAGAACAAGAAAGAACAGGGACTACAGCAGGAGTTTTCTTTACGGATTCAAAGATGATAGAAGACGTTACGAAACAAACAAACACTCGCCGTTGCACGCCAGCAGTAACAACAGCATTACCGATAGCCCGATCAAAAACAATGCCTCTTATTATTATTTAAATGATGAAGCGCACGAGGAAGATCATCATGCATATGATAATGACTATTATCAAGAACAACAGGAAGAAGAGGGAGAAGAACAGGAGGAAGATATCTATCATGATCATGTTGACAATAGTATAGGTGGCGATTATGAATATGATGAGGATTATGATAACAGACTTACCAGCCACAATAGATCCAACAAGTCGTCAGAAATGAGGGATGGCCGGGACTATAATAGGGCAGACGTACGGCTCAGCGACGAACTGAGGAAAAAGAATAGAATTGGCAAAAATAGGGATATAGAAGGGTCAAAGACAATACGGTATAGGCCCAGTGATTTGGCACTATACGAGATCAGAAAGTATCAGCAGTCCACAGATTTGCTGATATCAAAGATACCGTTTGCCAAATTAGTCAAAGAGATAACAGACAGTTTCGTTTACGAGAATCAAAATTTACAATGGCATTCAATGGCAATTCTAGCATTACAAGAGGCAAGTGAAGCATACTTGGTTGGTTTATTGGAACATGCAAATCTGTTGGCAATCCATGGGAAAAGAATAACTTTAATGAAAAAGGATATTCAACTAGCAAGACGTATTAGGGGACAATTCATCTAACACCACAAAATACAAAAAAATACAAAAAAAAATTGTATCCAACAATTTATATCTGCATCTCTAACAATAATTATTTTCTTTATCCTTTTGTATTTTTTTTTTTAGCATCTCCCCTCTCGCCTCCCCTCTATCCCCTTATTTCAAATATCATAACAGACAACAGCATCAACACTAATAACAATAACAATAACAAAAAGGGAGAGGAAAAAGAAGGAAGACGTTTCAAGGGTTCGTATTATAACATGTCAACAATTATCGCATTTATTATTTATTGTTAGGCGTTTGCTTTGTTCCGCGATGATTGTAGTATTATAGGGGTCTGTTCTGTGACGATTTACTTTTGTTTTTTATTTTATTTATTTATTAATATTATTTAACCCCACACTTCTCCAACTCACTCCTTTTTATCCATTGCTTGGCTTGATTCATCCATTTATTTATAAAGATATATTTTACCTGCTCTTCGTTTCTTTTCTTTTCCTTTCCTTTCCTTTCCTTTCCATTTCTCCTTTATTTTTGACCTAATCCTTTGTGTGGTAACCATTAAATCAGAAATTTCCATTGAATCATATATATATAATCAAAAAAGAGGAAGAAATAAAAGAAACATCTATACATATTACTTTATATTCGACAAACATATTAATACCATGTCGTTGGTATCGGCTCGTTATAAAACCGAAATAATAGAGGATGATATTGGTCAACATGTCGATAATTTAGAGTTAAAAAAACATACAAAATCATATAAATCTAATTCTACCTATTCTTTCCATCATCCTTATTATCATCACTTTTCTTCTACTGGCGAATCAAATGATCATTTAAGTAAAGAAGCTATCTATTACTCTAAATTGAAATATGGTTATTATAATTCTCCAGCCATTCAGTACTCTCCTTTGAACGATAAACATATGGATTATGGAAAGAAAGCTGCTATTTTTGCACAGTCTTCTAGTACTCATCCAAATACTAATGATAATAATTATACTTACCCTGATAAGCTTACTTCTGCGTATGCTTTAAACGCCGCTACTAGAAGTCTTCATGATTTTAATACTACCAAACAGTATAAATTGGTTCATCCACCAGTTTTAAACACTTATCACACAGATTATTCAAAAAAATCTGCATGCAAGGTTTACTCAGATTCTTTAAAATTAACTAATATTCTTACGACGCCTACAATCACAACAACAACAACAACAACAACAACTACAACTACAACTACAACTGCTAATACTAATACTGTTTCTCAGCAGAACTTAAACTTATCTAAAGTTTTGAATAGTGCGGAAAATAAAGCACATCTTAGGATTAATAAAAGATATAAGCCTGAATCTGAAAATTCAAGAATTTTACGAAACAAAAATTCATTGAATGCCGCTTGCAAAGTGAATTCAATACATTATTTACCAGATTCAATATTAAAAGAACGTAAACATTCACATGATTTGGAAAGACAAAAATTGGAATTTTATAATTTCATGGTCTCCCCAAAAGTTTGGAATTTGGCTTCAAGAAACACAACGTCGAAATTAAACTCAATCGACAACAAAATTAATTTGTTAGATACCGAAAGAGTGCTATTTAATAACATGGATTATAATATAAAAGCTGTGCAATATGTACGCAGGCAAATGGAATTAAATAAAGAAAAGGAAAATCAAATGTTGGAAGAAAGAAGGGGTAAGATCTATACAGGTGGTGGGCTTTGGATTCCTAATAGAGATGTGGATGATATTGCAAGACATAATGTGAAACCGATGATTGAGAAAATTGATTTAAAAACAAAAATGGAAAGAAAATTGGATGTTGAGTTAGATCGTAGAGAAGCTACATATAAACAAGAATATGAAAGGTGGAGGCAATTGCAAATTATTAGAAATAAAAATGATAACGATTTAATCAACGAAACAAATTTGGAGATGGAATCAGAAAGACAAAAAAATGAAACTTTAATAAAAGAGGATATGCTGAATTTTTCTAAGGAGATGGAAAGCAAACTGGCTTTGAAACAAAAACACTTAAATGAACTTGTTCAAAAGTCAGAGGATTTGGAAATTGAATTAAAAAATAAAAAAACGAATTTAGAAAAGTTGCAAACTGACCAATTGACTATTTTACAGAGGGAACACTCTAAAGAGCTTAATAATTTGGATAGGGATAAAATGCAATTGTTAAACCCTTATTCTAATCTTCTGAATGAAAATGAAGATATCAAAATGAAATTACAAAGCGAAATAAAAGCGACCAAGATTGAAATACAAGATTTGGAAAATGAAATTCAAGTACATGATGAAAACATATTAGAATTAGATGATAGGCTAAAATTGGAAAGAATGCTTCCATCATCCAAAAATGCTGAACGAAGAAACGGTGATAAGACAGGTCACGAGAAAATGATATCTCTTATATCTATTGGACGTAAAGGGAAGGCTAAATCAAAGAAGAAACATGAGTCTCTATTGATTAGTTTAGATAAGGAGAAACATGACCAGGAGAGACTAGTCGAATTGAAAAGAGAGAATTTAGAATCCTTGAAAAAAGACGTCATTGAACTTGAAAATAAATTAGAAACCAATGAAGCAAGTTTATTGAAAAATAAAGAGAAAGTTGATCTTTTAAAATCAATTAAAGAACCAGATGAGGTTGCTGATAACCAAGATATCGGTTCTTCCGAATTAAATGGAATTTCTAGAACTGGTGATGATAATGATTTTACTAGTGAATATAGTCAATATGAGGTAATTAGAAGACAAAATGAGTTAGCGAAAGAGGGTGATGCTAATGTCATCAAAAGTGATGACTATAGTGACGATGATGGCATAGATGATGAAGACAGTAATGATATTATAAAGATTCAAAAAGCTGAAAGAGCAAAAAATAAGGGGAAAGCAACTATAATAGCTACAAGTACGATTTTGTATCAAAGTAAAAATGATAGTTCAAATATCCCATCATATAATTCTAAACACAGTTTTGATAATGAAAGCTCATATGGTGCTGAAGCATCTGCGTCTGTTAGATCAGTGACAGGTGTTAGTGGTGTTTTGAGTGCGCATCCTCCTATTAGTTGTAATAGACAATCTTTTGGAAATCTAGGTAAGAATAAATCTAGAAAAGATAATTCCAATTTAGAACCAAAGATGAATTATGAAAAGAGAATATTACAAAAATCCAATTATTACAATTCAAGAAAACCACCTCCTATTGCAGTTGTTGCATGCGAAACAGATTTATCGTCATCATCATTACCGTCAAAGAAGAAAAATTATGAGGAAAATAGAAGGTGTGATAGTAATTCGAGTGGTTTGAAAGATAATTCGCCATCATTTAGTGGATTTTCTCAAGGTTCAATTAAAGATCATGAAGATCAAAATAAATATATCGGTTTATCTTCTAACGATGTAGATTCTTTGAATGAGAATGATCAATTTGTAAAGGGAGAAAGAAGTCTTTTCAAAGAAGTATTTTAACGATAGTAATATACATTCTTTCCTGTTTGCATATTCAATCTCCTTCTTCTTTGTCACCGCACCCTTATGTATATTTATAGTTCATTTCAACAAATAGCGAAAGGTGACATATTGTTCGTAAAGACACACTACTACACAAATAAACACATAATATAATGTATATATATATATATATATGTATGTTATGCGGTTCCTTCTGGATTTAGATGATAATTATTATTATTATTATTACTATTACTATTATTATTGTATTTTTCGAACTTATAATAATTATCATAATAATTAATCTGTGACCAATATTTGGAAGTCTTCCAAATCGAGCCTAAATAGAAATCAATAGATACAATAATAAAGATTAGGCCTAGCCAAAATGCTAATAACCATTCAAAACAGGCCGACGTGGAATCGTTACCATCTTGTAACGAGGCAAAGGCAACAGCCCACACCACTGAACAAATTAGCCAAACTAACTTGAAAAGACCGCTGATTGTGAATTTATTCCATGTGTACCCCTTCCATTGCCAGCACTTTAAACCTCGACTATCCAACATGTTTTTATTCTGCGACTTATAATGGATTAAAGCATAATGTTTACCCATCGACAAATATTGGGAAGTCAAACAAACGACTGATAGGAACATAAATATTATAAAAACAGAGACCATTGCAATGTGTACTCTATGAAATAAAGCAGTCGACCAAATAGTGCAAAATAGAAGGCCTAATTGACCAATTATACCAAGAAAAAGAGATGCAAGGATCAAATTTCTTTCATGGTACGTAAACCATGGGTTCATAAGGTATAAAAATCTTTGCATAAATTCAATGAGTATTACTAATACATAACCTATACCTTGCCAAGCAGAACATGCAATAAATAAAGGTCTCAGATTAGTAGCGCCAATATCTGATATGTAGACAGGGAATTGGTCAGTGTGCATAAACCAATATATCGGATGCCCTTGAGCAGCCCAATATGTTAGCATTGTGACTAGCATTCCATACCATGGAATGAATGCAATTAAGGGTAGTAAAAACCAATAATTGCCAGGTTTAACGAATATCATGCAGAAATATACTGAGGAAATATTTGACAAATAAAGAGTTTATATCTAACTATACATATATGTCCATGAGTATCTTTTAATCATTATATTTTTTTGACGACAGAGAAAGAATTACACCTATTCAACCAAAGAGACAGATAAGAAATCAATTAATCATCTTAACAATCATATGTTCCACATCTCAATATGACGTTCTTTTCTTTTTCACTTTATTTTTTTTTTTTTTTGTTGCAGATACAGATATATATACCTCTATATATAGCCAATTGTCGCTATCCATCATAAACTTTTTTAAAATACTTAGCATGTAGGTAAGCCTTCAAAGAGATAAATATCAATAAAAAAGAAAAGGGATTAAGGTTACGTTGCTTGATAGAAACATATCTGTGATACAGATGTAAACCCTGTATCCCCTATATATGCGCTCTAATTCCCCAAATGTAAACAAACAATGTGTCTGTATCTCTACGGTTAACACACTTGTTTATTGGATGATTCATGCGATCATTTTCTCCATGTCCCTTGATGTCTACACACACAAATAGATATATATTTATGTATATTATTCACACCTTTCTTTTCTTTTTTGTGTTTTCTTTGTTTTTATCCTTTCCCTGCGGTTAAAAAAATGGGGCAAGGAGAGGGAAACAAGAAAACAAAAGAGAATTGCTTCCTCTGTTTCCCCCTCTTTTTCTTTTTTGTCCTGGAAATTTTATTTTGGTCAGTTTTGCTTCAAAATTGAAAGGAGAGATTGCAGTTTCCCTCAAACATCTTCCAAATGATCATTTAATACGGAAGGTGTTTTTTTTATTTTTTTGTTTTTAAAAATATCTGACAGTAAGCTCGGCCTTTCTTCTACTTTAGTACGAAGATTTTCTGAAAGGCGGTTTGAAACTTTCAACAATAACCGTTTAAGTAAGGTTGATTCTGTGTTGAGGAGTGTGGTTACTGTAAATTTTTGCATTTGCTGTCATGTTAATATAGGTTCCACTTTTAAAAAAGAAAAAAAGAAAGGAAAAAGAAAGGAAAAAAAAAAAAAGACTTTAAGAGACATGCCCCGAAAAGGAAAATAGGGTACAATTTTTAAAAGAGTTTTTCAATCTCTAAGTTCAAACAGTATTAAACAACTCAACCGCAGTTGTTGTTAATCTCTTAGTAGCGTAGCACTTCCACCTAATCGTCTCTTCTTTTATGTAAGAGAATACCACAATGTATACTGACTCAAAGAATTCTGGGAAAGGAAGAACATAATTGAGTGAATAGATACCGGATACTGTTAGAAAAAAGGAATGTGAATGGCAAAATCATATACATTATAAAAATATATTACTATTCTTTTTTACACCTAAAAAAAAAAATAAACTAAATTACATTAAATTAACACGAAGAGGCAATAAGAAAACATCTTTAATACATATGTATATGTATCATGTTTATGTATGGGTGTTCTCAACCGCATGATATGATGGTTTCCCATCCGTCCAGTAATCAGTAATTGGTAATCCGTAAGCAGTGATTAGATTTTGAGATTTTTTTTTTTTCTTGTCCTTTATTTTTTTTCCCCTCCTATTTTTATTTACGTTATTGCTAATTTTAGTCGATGGAGAAAACAATGCTAACAATATGGAGGAGACGATTTTTTGTCCTTTTGTTCGAGTTTTCGCTTTCGCTGTCTTTTTTTTTTATATTTATTTTTTTCGTATTTTATAAAAAAAAAAAAAAAAAAAGAAAAAAAGAAAATTTACTTTGTTCACATATTTTTTAGATATTTGTTTTGTTTTTATTTTAATATTTTTTGAGGAAAATAAATTCGGATAGAACAATACAAGATTTTCTGTAAAAAAAAAAAAAAAGAGGGAAAAGCTTTTGAGTCTTTTCTTTTTCTATTGTCTGATAGGAGCACAGTATTTTTGTTACCGCCATATTGTTTTTGATAAAATTTTCCCAATTTTCAAGAAGTTTTTTTTTAATCTCTCCCATTGTTGAATTACGCACAATAGATCCTAACAATACGCCCAACATGAGACAAAAGGCAGAAGGAAAGGGAAAAGGAAAAGGAGACATTCTTTTTGTTTTTTCTTTTCTTTTTTTTTCTTTTCTCATTGTTAGCGTAAACAGCAAATAAAACAAACTAAAATTTATTTTTGAGTTTGATTACGAGGCTATTTATTAAGCAATATTTATATAATCAGGTAAACGGGTTTGTATAAATATATGAAACTAAAATATACTTGCTACGTTTTTTTTTTTTTCCTTTTAATCCGTTGATTCGACCAATATAGCGCTTCCTGCTAATTTCACAGTATTTTATTTTCTGTTTCCTCTTGCGTAACGTGTAATTCTTTTTCTTAGCCTTACTCTCTCTCTCTCTCTCTCTCTCTTCCTCTTTTGTGCAAAACGATCTAGTTACTGTCTAAGTGGTTCTTGAATCTCCAATTAGTATTTGTTTCCTTTCCAAGTGAACGTTCTGGGAATTTTCATATTGAACTACAATTGATAATCTAGTGACTAAGACTGATAAGGGGAAGAAAAAAAAAAAGAAAAGTAAATAGATAAATATATCTTATTAGTACTATTATTGTTATTATTAAGAAATATAAGGAAAATCATATATTTTAGTTTTCCCCACTCTCTATCCACACATATAATATTAATATATTTCATGAATACATAGTATATTATATTTTTTATTTCATTTTATTTTATTTTTGAATTGGCTAATATCTACATATACATATACATATTATGGCCAATAAAAATAATAATATTATTAAAATGGAAAAATTTAATACCAGTCCTCAAGATAACACTGATAAAAATATGAATAACAAGGCTAGCTGTACCACTGGCAATAAAAAGAAAAATAACAGCTCCAATAACAACATTATCAATAATAAAACCGACTCAAATGGCAAGGATTCAATTGAAAACGATCCACTGACTCAATCCACTGCAGAGACTTGGCTATCTATTGCCTCTTTAGCTGAGACTGTAGGCGATACAGACCGTGCAGCTTTAGCATACGATGCCACATTACAATACAATCCAAATTCTACAAAAGCTTTAACCTCTCTAGCTCATTTATATAGATCGAGAGATATCTTTCAAAAGGCTGCAGAACTGTTTGAAAGAGCTTTGCAAATCAATCCGGAGTTGTCTGACGTCTGGGCAACTTTAGGTCATTGTTATTTGATGTTAGACGATTTACAACGTGCGTATAATGCTTATCAACAAGCTTTATACCATTTGTCTAATCCTAATGTCCCCAAATTATGGCATGGGATTGGTATCCTTTATGATAGATACGGTTCTTTAGACTATGCGGAAGAAGCCTTTGCAAAAGTCCTGGAGTTAGATCCTCATTTTGAGAAGGCTAATGAAATCTACTTCAGGTTAGGTATCATATACAAACATCGTGGAAAATGGAGCCAGGCTTTAGAATGTTTCAGATACATCTTACAACAACCACCTGCACCTTTGCAAGAATGGGATATTTGGTTCCAATTAGGTTCTGTGTTGGAAAGTATGGGCGAGTGGCAAGGTGCAAGAGAGGCTTATGAACATGTACTTCTACAAAATGAACATCATGCAAAAGTGTTACAACAATTAGGTTGTCTATATGGTATGAATAATGTACAATTTTATGATCCACAAAAGGCTCTAAATTATTTGTTAAAATCATTAGAAGTAGATCCATCTGATGCTACTACATGGTACCATCTAGGTCGTGTTCATATGGTTAGAAGTGATTATACCGCTGCATATGATGCTTTCCAACAAGCAGTCAATAGAGATTCAAGGAATCCGATCTTTTGGTGTTCCATTGGTGTTTTATATTACCAAATATCTCAATATAGAGACGCTTTAGATGCTTACACGAGAGCTATTAGATTAAATCCATATATCAGCGAAGTCTGGTATGATTTAGGTACATTGTATGAAACCTGTAATAACCAATTGACTGACGCCCTTGATGCCTACAAACAAGCAGCCAGATTAGACCCAGAAAATATTCATATAAGGAAGAGATTGGAAGCTTTAACACAACAATTATCTAATCCAAATGCGTCTCAAGCTATTCAGCAACAGCAACAGCAACAATTACCTCCACCTCCACCCCCACAAGTGGCATTACAACAACAATTGCAAGACCCTCAACAGCAGCAGCAACAGCAGCAGCCTGTTATGTTACAACCAACATTACAACAGAATGATCAAACTAATCCATTAAACGTCAGACCTGCTGTAGCAACTATGTATCCATCAGGTCCATTGAGTCAGAACCAACAAGGTGGTCAGCCATTGCAACAGCCACAACCTATCCAACATCAACCACAGCAACTTTCAGTGGTTCCACAATTCCAACAGTATTCTCAGCCACCTATAATTTCGGTCCCAATGCAACAACAACAACAGCAGCAGCAGCAGCAGCAAACACATAGTACACAAAATCTGGCATCTCCACAGGCTAAGTTAGTTCCAATTGCAGAAAAACCTACACAGTCGGTGTCACAAGTTGGTACAGGAAATATGCAAACTGACTCATTACAAACAACTGCAAATGCGCCTCCGCCTCCTGTAGTACCCATGAAGACACAACAACAACAAGTACAAGTAACTGCTTCTCCATTAGTGGCTCCTGTAAATGATACAAAATCGCCAAAACAAGCCATAAGTAATTTAGTTACATTACCTCAACCAACTGTATCGTCTAATGTTTTAGAACATTCTCCAGCTAAACATGATAAGGTACCAGCAGCCAATCAAGAACAAGTAGTACCACAAAAGAGATCCATTGATGCAGTACGTGGTAGTAGTAATATTGATACTTTAGTCAATGCTGCTGTGTCTTCGTCCAATGAAGAAGAACGTCCAATTTATCACCAAAACACGGTGAGCTCTTTAATGAATAACGATGATGAAAAGGAGCCAGAACCTGAATTGAAGAAAATGAAACAGGCAGAGTCTGATAAAGAGAATACTCAGAAAAAGGAGAAAAGTGTAGAACCTCCGGTTGTTGCAACACCAGATACAACAACTGCAACTACCCCACCATCTTCTAATACTCAAGTTACTACTGAGCAGTCTACATCTGTTGTTAATCCGGCAGAAAGTGTTAACACAGCACCAAATGTCCCCGTTAATGAAAATAAAATAGAACAAACACCTTCTTCGCCAGTTGAAGTACAACAATCAACAGGAAATACAGAGGATGATATTACAAGTAAACCTGTTTCTGCAGAAAAGGAATCTGAGGAGCCAGCAGAAACAGCTACAACAGAAGACAAGATAGAACCTATTGAAACTTCCCAAAATGATAATTCTGCACCAGTAATTTCTCAACAAGAGCCATCGGAGGAAAAAAACAAGGAATCTCAAGCTGTGAGTGAAAATAAAGAAGCAACGGAGGAGAAGAAGGAAGAAGAAACAGTAATAAAACCAACAGCAGAGGCAATTGAAAAGTTACAGGAAGAAGCCAAGCTACGTGAAGAAGAAAAGCTTGAACAAGAGAGTAAATCCTCAGCCGATGGTTTTACAACAACCGGAAAAGATTCCTTAAGTGAAGCAAACACAACAAAGGAGAATGTAGTCAGACAAGTGGAGGAAGACGAGAATTATGATGAATAAGAAAGACAAAGACCTTTTATTATGTTACAACGGTATATAATACTTGTATAGAGAGAGTCATACTATTTGTAATTTTACTGAGCTATGTTATTATATTTCTTTATTTCTGAGTTAACTTCTGTCTATGGTGTGTAATTCTAAGATTGGGAAGTTTTATGTGATGCCTTTGTTGTTAAATCCTGTGGTATGGGCTCGTTGGTTTCTTAAATGGTGAATCTCTTGTATAACATTTAGTGATTGTATATTCTCCTTTTAGAATCAAAGCATTCTTCCTCACACAAATAGAAATAGTTATTCAAAGTAATATTTTAGGGATTTGAAGTGTATATACTACTTCCTTTAAAATATGGTTGTGTAACACAGATTACTTACACTTAAAAATGATTATGTTATATAATGATGTAACAAATAAAATTGAAATTAAAAAGGATATAAAGCTATTCATAAAATTAAATATTGTTTTCTTTTATATATCCTCACATAACAGATAATAAAATAAATAGGACATTGTGATTGTAATGGAATTAAATTCTTTAATTAATTTATGTTTTCAAATAATTGCAATCTTATATTACCTTTTTCAAAGAAAAGTTTGGTGATTTTTAGCTTAGTCAAAGTTTAAAAGTAACTGAGTGAATTACTAAGACTCTTTCCACTAAACACTCCAATTATTCTTTAAAAAAAGCGTTATCTAAATTTAAAATAGAAACTAACAGATCTTATATGCATGATATAATGGGTGTGTTTATTTGTTATAAAGTATATCTATACTCTTTGTAAAATCATCGAAAGCTGCTTGTTCAACTAATACTGTTGTGCATATATTTTGGTCTCTGGATCTAGAATAAATAATGATAAAGTATATATATATAGATTTTATTTTAAACTTATGATAGTTTATTAAAATGGTGTCTAAGAAATATTAGAACAACACGTATTATATTGAGATAATTACTGTAAGAAATTTTTTATATATCTCAAAAATATATCCCAATTACTTCTGTCTTCATATAAACTACACTTCAGTTGATTATTAAATTCCATGTTATCTTCAGATAGAATAAACTGGTATGTGGTTTGATATGTTGGAGTGATGTTGGAAGAAGATGCACCATTATCCTCAATTACCATTTTGTCAGATTCATTGTCGTCGACAATTAATGCTTCCTCGTTGTTGGGGTTCATGGATAAAGCTAATTCCGTCTCTTCTACAACAGGTTGTGATAGAATATCATGTAAATTAAACTGTTGTAATCCTTCCTCTTTAAGTATAGTAGATTCTGTCAAATTTGGTTTTTTGTTTTTAGATGACGATCTTCTATGCCTCATTAATGTATGTGGAAGGCTATTGGAACCAACAATGATATTTGATAGTCGTCTTTTGTTATGATTGTGAAAATGATGAAGACGATGCGTATTGAATGGATCATTTTGTTCGTCTGTATTATTTGCACCCTTGATATTTGTTTCTAGTATATTAAACAATGGCATTAGCACTTCACTATACCATTCCATCCATCTCAATATATCACTGAGTATGTCTAAATTTTCATTACTTATATCAATTTTCCTCACATTTATTAATTTGGTTGTGAAATTATTTAGAAGAGTAATTTCTTTTTCATCAGTAATTTCACCATTGTTATTATTGGTATTTATAATAACTTTACTTAATAATTGTGAGATATATGCATTTTTTTCTTTGGTATTTTCCGGATAATATTTGTAGATCATATCATCAGTAATAAAACTTTCAGGGAAATAAATATCTTCGTTATGTATTTCTAAGATAAGGCTAGCACCATAGATATTGTTACTTGGAGATTCGTTGATCCAATTTTTAGTAGCATCAGAATAAATATATTCAAATAACTGATGCTGCGGATTTTTAGATTTTTCTATAGTGATCTTAGCTAAAATATTTGATCTATTTTTTGCACATTCTCTATCAGTTGTAATTTGGTCATTACTTGGTTTTGTGATGTATATACCAATATTGTTATCTAAATTTGCTACCACGTTCAGATTTGTATTATATGTCTGAATGTACTTAGCTGTATGTTCTTTTAATTCTGTAAAGTATTTGAATAAGTCAAGTCTGCCATTTCTATTTGCTGTATTTTGATTTGTCATGTTATTGGAATCTCCCATTGTCCCAGTGCTAGATATATTATTACTAGAGTTTCCATTATTTGTCGAATTAGTAGTATTATTACTATTATCAAAGGAAAAACCAATATTTCCCGTATGGATATTAGTATTGCCATTATGATTCGTTCCACTAAAAGTATTTCCTGTTGTAGGACCTGTAGACGTGGAATTATCTATATCCACTTGTGAATAAGTGTCTAAAAGATACAAAAATTGTAAATTGTTATGGAACTGTTTCAAATCATTGTAAAGAATCAAGGAATTCAATAGGACATTATTACTTTCACCTTTGCTTGAGTTATAAACGTCAATAAAATAATTAAAATAATCAAAATTTGAAGCAAGAACCAACTTCACGTCTTTAACTTTATTGTTAACCTTATCGAAATCGATATCAATCACAATAATCTTAGAGGCAGTTGATAGTCTTGCCAAATCGCTACTTATATCATCGACAAAAGATTCCAGTCCCATAGTTTGGCAGAGTCTGGTAATGTTTTCCAAAGTCACAGATCCAGGTTTATATTCTCTAAACAATTGGACCATCTGACCCAAGGTTTCCACATAAGAATCTACCGCCATATCGTTCTCTCTTTAATCCCTGTAATATAGTTTCTTTCGGTAATCAAACGTTTATTGGATCAACTTCTATATCAGCAAAACTGTATATGTCTTGGATTGGAAAGTTTTTTATGATATAGTATATTTACACACATTCACACGCATACATATATATGTATATATATATATATCCATAAAACAGTATGTGTTACTATATCTCCAAAAAATATAGATGATAGCTATATGCAGGCTCTTGTTGGCCACTTATTCAATGAAGGAGTTTTCCATAGCATGACATCTATAAACCAATTACTGTAATCTTGCATTAAAAAATAAAAATATTTTCAGCTTTTCTCTCGAGTAAGAAGGAAGACATCGGGAAGAAAGAGGAAAGAGACCGGTTTGACTAATAAGACCGTTGATGCTACACATAGAGGAGGTGTCTAGAGTGCTTTAGGTTGGCTAGTTGACATTTGTATGGCGGAGTATGCTTCTATATTCGAGGGCATTGAAGATATAAAAAAACATATCATAGTCTTGCAACTTGAATAGAATGAAAGTGAGATGAGGTGAGTTACAAGGACAAAGACTATTAGAAGAACACGGAATATTGTCACATGAAACAAAAAGTGAAATTTGCAATATCTACTTCTTTATTTCAATCACAAGTGAGTGATTTGCTACCGTGTAATAAAGGTTGTAAGTCCCAATTAATCTGGGGTCTCTTAAGAGCATACGGTTTATTGGATCGTTTCGACTACATTATTAATGACCCATACTGTTCAAAAAGTGAGATATGCCAATTCCACGATTCCACTTATGTGAACGTTCTATTAAATGAAATATTGAACTGTGATACCTTGACGAATAAAACCGAGTATGAGGATCAATGGGTACATATGTCACAATTGTTCCATAGTCAAAAAAATACTGTGAATGAGGTTCAAGTTTGTAGGAGGCCTTCTGATCTTTTAAGATATTATAACAAATATACAGATAGGGAGAAGAGGCGTATAGTTGGTGAGAGAGAGCCTTTAACAAGAAAAAGATCTCGTGAGGATACAAATTCAGAAAACGGTGAACACGAAAAAATAGCAACAGATTCTGATTATTCGAGGTTTAAAAAGCTATATAATTTAGAAGGAGACTGTCCAATATTTCCATTTCTTCCATTGTATTTAAAAGTGACGGTTGGAGCAACATTAAGATTACTAGATATCCCGGATATTAATTTAGAACCTATTACAGATATCGACATACAAGATAGATTTATTGGGATCAATTGGGATGGTGGAAGGCATCATGCAATGAAACGCAGAGCCAGTGGGTTCTGCTATTTCAATGATATTGTGTTATTAATCCAAAGATTACGAAAAGGGGGGTTTCAAAAGATTACGTACTTGGATTTTGATCTTCATCATGGAGACGGAGTAGAGAAAGCAATGTTATATTCTAAAAATGTTCAAACTGTATCCTTACATCTATATGAAATTGGGTTTTTCCCATGTTCTGGGTCACTGAAAGATTCAAGAGGTAACACCACAATAACTTTACCAGTGAACCATGGATTCGATGATGAGAATCTGCATCAACTGACGGATAACGTTATTCGGCCATGTATGGAAACATTTCAACCTGAATTTATTATTATACAATGTGGTTCAGATGGACTCATTGGAGACAAATTCCATGAATGGCAGTTAACTATTAAGGGTTTAACTGAGAATATTACTAAAATTATGAAATGGTTTCCTCAGTGTCATATCATTTTACTTGGTGGAGGTGGATATACAGTTACCTTGACTAGTAGATTTTATTCGTATTTGACTTGGACTTTGCTAAATGAGTTTGGTGATACAGAATTAGATAATCCATTCCAAGAGGAAGGAGTATCGAGAGAGAAGAGTGGACAAGCAGATCCTGGCTGCGAGCTAAATAGAGATGTGTCTGGTGACAATTCAGGATATGATATTTTGATTCCAGACCATGAATATAACGAATTCTATGGGGACAAAGAATGTTACAAATTTTGGATCTATGAACAAGAGGGAACATCACTATATAAACCATTAAAGAATGAAAATCCAGAGTCGATGATTCCCACATTTAAAGAATATTATTATTTGAACAGTGATGTATCATCTTGATCAAGAGCGTCATAAACCCAGACAAAAAGAAAGAAAGTAGCAAAGCGTCTCGAGGGTAAACGGATTGCATGCATCTAATAACTGTTATAACACAGTTGCGATGACTATTTGATACGTGTCAACTGGTTAAGTACCTTGTGAGCCTCTCCCCTCCCCCCACACACATAAACTTCACATGATATACAGTGACTAATTTGGTGGTGGTGGTGGTGGTGATGGGGTTGTTATATTCATGATCCTGCGTCATTTCTTTACATCCAAAAAGTGCAAAGGGGAGGGGAAAAAAATAAAATAAAATAATTTTTTTTTAATTTCGATCTGGAAAGTAAAAGCCACTTAATATTTCGTATAAGCAAGAAATACATACAGGTATATACAGTGTGCATCTATATATGTATGTATGAACCAGATGGGGGTAAGCTGAACTTTGGTAGGAAGTGGTTTAGATATCTAATCTTTTAAGTTCTGATTGGAAAGCGTATCAACCGTATCTTTACAGACATAGTGGTATAAATAGTTATTGTTTGTGTTAATATTATTTTTTACTAATACTATTGTTAATACTATTATTATTGAGAATATTTCACTATGAGTAGTTCATTGACACCAGAACAAATTGAAGAATATAGAGAAGCATTCAATCTTTTCGATAGAGATAATAATGGATCCATCTCGGCCAGCGAGTTAGCAACGGTGATGAAATCACTTGGATTGTCTCCAAGTGAAACTGAAATCACAGATTTAATGAATGAGATAGATCAAGATGGGAACCATGAGATTGATTTTGAAGAATTTTTGACTCTAATGGCAAGACAAGCAGATACCAGAGACTCTGCACAGGAGATAATCGAAGCATTTAAAGTTTTCGATAGGAATGGAGATGGTTATATATCATTAAGTGAATTGAAACAAGTTTTCAACTCTATTGGTGAAAAATTATCCGACGAAGAATTGGAGGCAATGTTTAATGAAGTTAGTAATGGGTCTGGCAGAATCAGTGTAGCAGATTTCGCATCTTTATTATCCAAATAGATATAAAAAAGGAAAGGAAAGGAAATGAATAAAGAAAGAAGGATGGAATAATGAATCGTAAGTTGTAGTAGTTACTTTTGTCTTGTATCTACAATATTTTTATAAAATTAGAATAATAAGAATATTAAGAATATTAAGAAGTTATTTATTCTGTTACTATATAAAATATGAAACTAATCTATGTTGAATGGCTTAATTATTAACAATATTTTATACAAGGTGGGTATATAAGTAAGTAAACCATTTTATGTTTTAATTAATTTAATAGAATGAACCTGTTTTTATAATATATATAATATATAATAATAATAATAGTAATAATAATGATAGTAATAATAATAATAGTAATAATAATATTTGGGTTCTTTATTTTTTTTTTTTTTACTGAGTACAGTATGTGTATTTATCCATACTTTTATACGTAAATTGCTAAGATAGACATACAGTTGATGAGATAAAATAAATATATATTGACAAGAATATAAAATATAAGGAATGTGCTTTATTTACTTATTTATTTTATTATATTTTTCTTTTCAATTGTCGTTTGACTCCAAAATCAATCTTCCAAATCAAAACTGGATCCACATCCACATTTGCTTTTCAATTTACCATTAATTATTTTAAAACTTGATCCAATTAATTCAGTAGTATATATCAGGGTAGTCCCGTTTAATATCTTTAGAGACATTTTATCGATCATTACTTTACCCTTGCTATTCGGAAGTATATAAAGTACATTCTTCTCCGGACTCAACTCATCAAACTCATCGAATTCATCGTGTTGGGTTGAAGGATCCGCCTTGACTCCACTATTCTGTTCTTTACTTTCTAGCTTTTCCCAAGGTGACATATCTTTAATATCTGGTATAAGTTTTAAAATGTATTGGTAACCGTGGCAACCACCGCTCTCCACGCTGATTTGCAGGATTTCCTTTGAATTTGTGTAAATCTCGTTTAATCTGTGACTGGCTCTCTCTGAGATGGACAGAGTATTATCCTTTGGTTTGTTTAAGATCCTCTCAGGAGTAATTACAATATCATTAGTTTTATTCTCAATAGTGTAAAACCTTTCTTGAATACTCTTAATATTGAGTATCCTGGTATTGGTTACTCTTTGGGAAATGAATCTTTCTGATAGTGTTTTTAGACCAACAGTTCCTAAAGATAAAACTGGTCTATAGTTTTGTGGAACGGATAATAAACGTGAAGATAATAACAACATCTTGTCTTTCTTGTCGTTTGTTGACTTTTTTTAGACCTCTACCTGTCTTGTTGGTAGCCAATAGGGATTGTATGTGTAACGAACAAGCCAAAAAAAAAAAAAAAGAGAAGTAAAGAAGGTGAAGTGGATCTGACACTCAGACAAGATTCTGGATAATGTGATCTTTACCCTTGATAGTTTTAAAGTTCTCCTTTAACCATTACAGTTCACGATGGATGATTACTAATCAATTCAGTGAGTGAGATATAAATCTTTCATCTTTTTTTTTTTTGCAAAACTCTCCTTTTCGAAATATTTGATAAAAACGCAGATCGTTGGGGAATTCGATGATTAAAAAAAGAGACACAACACATTAAAATGAGTCAGTCAATGTCCTGATGCAGAATGATGCAGAGTGGTGATCTTCAAAACGTTATACTACAGACTGGACATCTTGGGTCTCTCTGATAAGTGAATTTATAATAGAATTGGCCCCGATTTCCATTCATCATTAAGAAATTCTTCGGGTCACCTTCAAAATCGATCAAATCGTTGTATACCTTATACAATTCCATGCAACACTCTGCAGCAATCATGGCATTTGTAGTACAGACATTTGGTACAATTCTTTTCATCACACCTAACATGTGGTGTATTGTCAGCTGGTCCCTTGGAATATTATATCTGATTGCACGTTCCTCGCATTCATGGAACAATCTCCAGACTATTTTATCATCTTGATCCCAGTTTTCGTGTAAATAACAATTGTTCTTGTCTCCATCCTTCCCACTGTTTTCTAATGCTTTAATATACACATATTCAATGATATGTTCGATCGATCTTGGATTTGCGGCAATGGTACATAATGGCACATTCCCCATCTCTGATCCCATTGCGTTTTCTGTAGTACTTTGTGCAGGTAATGTCGAGATTGAGCATTCCCAACATGCAGTCACACCAGGTATAATCAATTTCACATGGCCCTTGAGACTCTCTAGGCCGCCATCAATCAATGGGATGATGTTACTGAATTGACTCTCATAGGCAATCTGGACACATATCTGATTGATATATCTACGTGCCTCCACAGAATCCAATCCAGATAATATTAACTGGAAATCTTGATAAAAATCTTTGTTTAAGAGAGTCAGATCATGGACTATTGGAATCACATTAATCATCTTGTTAAATCTGTCCAATATATATTTGGCTGCTACTTCAGATTTATTCAGACCTATGTCATCATCTGTGAACATAAACTGACGGTTCAGATTCGTTAAATCAATGGTGTCCATGTCTATGATAGTGATTTTATCTACTTGGATCTCTTTTCTGATCACCATCATAGAGACATTTTTCAACAATTCACATCCTAATCCACCGGCCCCAAGAATTAATATATTATTCATCGTTAAGCGTGCCTGTTTTCTTTATCAATGAGTGGAGATTGAACGACTGCACAATTAAATTAGACCCTATATATTTGTTTAAGTGAAAATAAAACAAATAACTTTGTATTGGCTTTTTTTTTCTTTCTTGCTGCACTCATTTTATTAGTTGGTGGTAAAGTAATCTTTTCTTTTATGCAAATGTGCATTATCTGAATTCTTTGTTGCAGGTGGCAGCTTGTTGTATGTTACATTACCTAGTTTTGACCAAGAATAGATGTCTTTATTGGAAGGTCAGAGGTACGGAATACAGAAGGAGGACAAGTATAAAAACATACTCATACACATACAAATGTATGTATATTATAGTCTTAGAAGAAAAAATAAAACAAAGAATCGTTTATTGTATAAAATGGTTACATAGATTAGGTTTGATAATAATAAAATAAAACGCTACTACTTATAATCAAATCATATTAAAAATATCAAAAGGAAAGAATGGGACAGTCTTTCTACCGAGTTAATCATCTTGTTTCATATATATATTTCAATCTAGTCAGACTTAATACCACCGTTACCTGCTTTTTCAAAGGCTTCAATAGTCTTCTTATCAGTCTTTATATCACCACCGGATATCATATTCATCATGGAATTCTTATTCTTGGACATGTCGTTACCAAACATTGGTTGAGCTTTAAATGGTCTCTTTAGATAGCCGGTATCATTATGGTTGAAAAGCATAATCTTGACCACTTTATTTTCTAAAGTGGATTTGATTGGTGATATGGATTGCATGAACAATGGGTTTGTGTAACCGAAATAGAAATGCATAAATAACATGATCACTAAATTGTTAAACAATGATTTCAAAGCAGAGTTAATTTCTGTTAAATCATAGTCTTTGATTGTGATAACATGTAATCTTTCGCTACTACCGCTAAATTCTGCAGAATTCTCCAATTCATAATTCGAAGCCATATCAAAGAACGAATTCGAATCCTTAGACACATATTTTAATACAGTCAAATTATTGGCCCTTTGAATTCTCCATTTGGTCAATTGCAATATTAAAAGACTTGATAGAATTGATGCGAAATACGCGAATCTGACCGAATTTAAAATCATCTTGTTTTCAAAATCTAAGAAACGGGCAATGATCATCATCCCTAACATGATAAGGAGGTTACTTAACTGACTATTCATGGTTGCTGTTGCTTATTGTTTTGGTGGCTTCCTTCAGGTTGGTATACTATATAAATAATAATAATCTAATTACAGGTGATGAAATCAGGTAGATAAAAAATTAAAAAATTAAAAAAAAAAGGAAAAAGAACAGTAAACAGTTCTCTTTCCTATCACCTTTTGATTAATTGAGGTTTACTGAAATATAGTTTGCGATTATATGTCTTTAGATAATGTTTATCCATCTCTTGCCTTTCTTCTATGTTTTATATTAAAGAAATTGAATGAAAAATTAAAATTAAAAAAAATTTTATTTGTCTTTTTCTTGGCTGTTTTTGTTTATTGTCAACCGAAGGAAGAAGACAGATGTAAACAAAGAGAGAAACTGACAAGTTATATATATCGATAAAAAAAATTGAGAATGGGATCGACAGAGTCGTGACTCTTTTCATTTTTATACTGAATTGAACTGTAAAACATATTAATACATTATATTTATCCAATATACACATTCTTAGAAGATAATAAAAAGTAATACTAGTAGTAATAGCATATAAACAAATATATCTATACATATATATACACAATGAGATGAAAAACAAAAAAAAAAAAGAGAGAGGGAGCAATAGTGTTGAATAACAACAAAACATGACAACTACATCGATCGTAAACTAATTGTTGTTGTTATTACTGTTGGAGCCGTTATTATGGATCATTGAAGTTAATGGTGGCACCATGTTAGAAGCAGAAGACGTGCCAGCATTATAACCATTACTCACTGGTCTGTTAGACGAGTAATCACCTTGTGGTGGTAAAGGGTATTGTAAGGAGGATATATTGTTGTTATTGCCATTTGTTGCGTTTGAAGAAGATCCAGAACCTTGATTATTTGTAGCAGTAGTAGTAGATGTATTGTTACCATTGGATGCAGTACCAGTGGTAACATTACCGTATAAAAAACCTTGATATCTTGAAGAATCGAAGTTGCTATGATCAGTGTTACTACCTGAAATACCTGTTGCGAAAAAGGAAGGATGTGGTGGCGATATGGACCTATCATTTGGAATGTTAGACCCTGAATTGATATTATTACTTAAAGAAGGTAATTGGTTTATGTAACTACCATACGAGTTGTTGCTGTTATTGTTGTTTTGAGAATTGGATGGGTTGGAGACGCTGGTATTAGTGTTGTTGCTGGTGGAATTAGAATAATTCTGGTAATTCATATTGCCATACCCATTTGCAGATTGGTTAGCTGAACTTTTTTGAATAAACTGTTGGTCTGAGGATGTATTAGAGTTTCTGTTGTTATTGCGGTTAGAACTGATACTACCGTTATTATTGTTGTTGTTATTATTGCTATTGTGGCTGTTACCACTGGTTAAATCAAAAGCATCACCATTGTTTGATACTTGAAGATTTGGTGGTGGGATAGAGGATGTCACATTGTTATAATCCTGCTGCTGTTGGTATTGTTGTTGAGTGTAATAGGAGAAATCCTTGTTAGTGGTGGTATTGTTGTTGCTATTGCTGTTACCGTTGTTATTATTTGAACGAGATAGGAACTTATCATTTAGTAAACTTAACGAGGATTGAGAGAATGGGATGTTGTTACCGGTGGTATTGTTGCTGTTGCCATTATTTGTACTGCCGTTACTGTTATTGCTGCTGTTATTACTTTGCTGTTGAGTGTATGGATTAATGTATTGATTAGATTGAATACCTAGTGTATTAAAGGAATATGGGTTATAATACTGTTGTTGTTGCTGTTGTTGCTGTTGTTGTTGCTGCTGTTGTTGCAAGTATAGTTGTTGTTGTATGTATGCAGTAGTGGCATTAGTATTCTGACTACTTTGTTGATATAACTGATCGTTTTGTTGGTTATACAAACCTTGTTGTTGAGCAAGTAATTTGGCATTTGTCGAGTTAAGCATATTCATCAATGGTTGTTGACCGCCACCAGTATTTCTTAAAGCTTGAGCATTTAATAGATTACTTTGAGACATTTGCAACTGTGCTTGCACATTATGATGTTGCTGGGATTGTGCTTGTAACTGGTACTGTTGCTGTTGTTGTCGTTGATGATGAGCTACAGCAGCAGCTTGGGCTTGGGCTTGAGCTTGGGCCTGGGCTTGAGCTTGGGCTTGGGCCTGAGCAGCAGCTTGTGCTTGAGCAGCATTGTGTAACATCTTCTTTTTATTCTTTCTAACAGGTTTGTACTTGTACAGAGGATATTTTCTTTCATGATCCAATTTCTCCTGTCTTGCCATATCTTCCCAATGCAACTTTTCCTTTTCGTCTATTTCTTTCCATTTCGTACCTAATATCTTGGATATTTTAGAATTATGTGGTATATCCATATTTTTCTTAGTCCAATCCTCGATTAAGATTTTATGATAATGTTGACGAAACAATATGAAAGCGTTTCTTGGTCTTGGAATCTTATTATTTTTGGGATTGTACTTAGTTGGTGGTACAGTGACAGGGGTTGTATTTGTACGTATGTTGTTGTTGTTGTTGGTGGTAGTGGTAGTAGTATTAGTAGTAGTAGTAGTGTTGTTAGTGGTGGTATTAGTGTTATTAGAAGAAGAGGAGGAGGAAGAGTTTGTGTTGGTGGTAGCGCCGTTTGTAGAAACACCAGTAGAAGAAGAGTTGGTAGTTACAGTAGAGTTATGGCTGTTGTTGTTAGATATTGTGTCATTAGCACGACCAAGTAGGTCGCTATTAGGTTTAGAGATATTAGAAGAGTTGTTGATATCACCATTTGTTGTTACAGACGAGGATAGCCCTTGTTGTTGCGGATGGTGATGTGTTGAAGGAGACTGTAGAGTCACAAGTGGGGAGGCGTTGATGTTATTACCAGTTGTGTTTGTGCTTGATGCATTAATACCACCGGTGCTATCAGCAATGTTTGTATTATGGATCATAGCAGAAGAAGAAGAAGCTGTAGTGGCAGTAGTAGAAGAAGAAGAAGCAGTGTGTGTATCACCTAAGATGGAAGACATGGCAGCCGGTTGAAACGTGTGTGTGTGTATTTGTTTGTGTATGTGCGTTTACCCGATAATAACTATTTGGAGAAGAGATCTGTATGCAGTGTGTCGATACAATAATATATAGCAATAGCGTTAGCAGAACAATGTACTATACTGTCGATGATTAGTAATGCAATTACGATTCTATTATCAGTGCAAAAAAAAATAATTCTTTTAGGGATACTTTCTTTTTCTTTGTTTGTTTCTAAAAAAAAAAAGTAAAAAGAGGGGAAGGGGAAGAGAAGCAGGTGCAGGCAAAAAAGACAAGGAATGCTATTGAGACAAACAAATGAAACAGAATAATATTATTAATAATGGAAAAGGAAGCCAACAATAAAAATAATTTTCCCTTGTGTTGTGTTGTGTTGTTTTGTTTTGTTTTGTGTATTTTCTAAAAGAAAAACAGGGGAAGAAAAAGGGGCGGGAAAAAAGGGAGGGAGAGGTATAATAGAGACAGTAACACCTAGAAAGCTCTTACAAACAGGGAAAGGAAAAAAATAAAAAAAAGAATGAAGAAGAAGATCTGAACCAAGAATAAATGAATAGCCGAATCTCGAGGTAAAAAAAAAAAAAAGGAGAAGAAGAAGAAAAATAGAGAGAGAGCCAGATAGACAGAAAGAGAGGACAGAAAAAAAGAGAGAGAATAAATAATATAAATTATTATAAATTTTGTTATTATACTAAACAAAGCACAACAAACAAAACAAGTAACCAAATGGAACTATTCAATTATTCATTCACACCAAATAAAATAGAAGAAAAGAAAAGGAAGCGGAAAGAATAATAGAATTCAGAACAAAATAAAAATTTCTGTTGTCTTTATATATCAATGAAAAAATTAAACATAAACAAAATAATTTCTTCGTTGTCTTCGTCTTTTTTTTTTTTTCCTTTCGTCTTCTCTGTTTTTTTTTTTTTTGTTTTTATTTTGTTTGTTTGTTTATATTGTTTTTGTTTTTCTCTTTTCTACGGTACGATAAAATAATGGGTTCCTATCTCTTTTTTTTTGCTTACAAAAAATAAAAAATAAAAAATATATATATATAAACAATAGATATATTAAAGGGGAGAAAAACACGAACAAAGAAATAAATAAATAAGACACGAATGACGCGAAAGCTTTTTTCTTTATAAAGTCTGTGTTCGTTGGTGTATGGGTGTTGCACAAACGCGTCATCTTCCTCCTTTCTTCTTCTTTTTTTTCCCTGGCTGTCTTCTAGAGTTCGATTCTTGCACAAAGCACTTTTTTGTGCGTATCTTTTGTTCTTTAATTTTTTTTTTATAATTTTTATTTTTCGTAGACATACAAAAACAAAAAATTGAAATATAAAATAAATAATGGTAGATGGTAGTATCCACATACCTGTGGGTGCGCATATAGGATAGCTTAATAGTTAAAGACATTCGTTTCTATAAGCACATACACACACACGCACACACACATATATATATAGATAGATAGATATAGATATAAAAGAAAGATGCCAATTAATAATATTAAAAGAGAAGATTTATGTTCGAAGTATGTATAAAATAAAATATCTCTTTTTTTTTTTGGATTTTTGGATTTTTGAAGATATATACAAGTACATTAGTTTTACACCGATATGAGAATACTAACGAGTTTTAATATTTTTTTATTTTCTTTCTTTCTTTCTTTTTTCTGGTTTTTTGTTATAAATTAGATATAAACCCATTTTACCACCAAAGGAACTATACCCATCGAAACCAAGTTTTTCAGGTGTTGTAAATCAATCAATGCCAATGGCTGCAATGTTTTTAAGAAATAAATTTATTGGATGGTTTTCATTTATACAAAGTTTCCATTACATGTTAAACACATCAAATGAACAATTAACCGTTTTGAAAAATAATCTAGCTAATAATCCAAACAATTTTTTGGATCAGTCACCAATATTCAAAATTATTCTATGTTTCGTTGGTTTAGTAGTTTGTTATTTAAATCTGATATTCCCACAAAATATCCAACAACAATCAATCAAACAATGAATAATAAATAAATAAATAAATAAATAAATACTTTAACAAGTATATATATATATATATCTTTTCTTTTCCCTATATTTTTATTGATACATATGATTCAATTGGTTTTCTCTTCTGTTTTCTTTTTTTTATTTTTTTTTTTTTACTCACCAATATCCTCAAACCAATCTTGTGGTCTTTCCTTAATGAATTTTTGCATTAAATCAATACATCTTTCGTCTCTTTCAAGAATAACCTCCGTGCCTCTAGTCTTCAGATACTCTTCGCCCGGACTCTTGAAAGTTTCGTTTTCACTGATTACAACCCTAGGTATCCCATACATAATAATGGCACCAGTGCACATATCACATGGCGACAGACTTGTGTACAACGTACATTCTTTGTATGTCTTACCAGGCAACCTGCCACAATTCTCCAATGTGGATATCTCACCATGCAGAGTAGCGGAATTCTTTTGAAACCTCATATTATGACCACGTCCAAGCACTTCTCCGGTCTTGTTATTAATTAAGCATCCACCAATTGGCACACCGCCCTCATCGTACCCCTTTTGGGCTTCCTCATATGCAATCTGTAAACCTTTCGCATCCCATTGACTTGACATTCTTGTCTACTAATACCTATTTGTATCTGCCTGTTTATCTATCAGTCCATCAATATGTACCTGCCTGTGAACAAATGAATGTCAAGCGAGTATAACAGAACCGCACACCTCAATCAACAATCCACATGCATGTATTATACATAAACATATAAACGTGTAATCGTACAAATTTTCATTGAAGGTCTCTCGACCTGTGTAATTGTTATTTTTTTTTTTTTTTGGTTTACCCGGTGCCCTCCCCTCTTTGACCGTCTGCAGTGACAAATAATTTGTATTTGTTTATCGTGGGTGTGTGGGTGTGCACAGCGTCTCGGGTCTCTCCGTTTCTTTTTTTTTTTTAAATTTTTTTAAATTTTTTACTTTTGACTTGTCGGAGTTTGGCCAGTACCAAAAAATAATGCGTTGTTGTGGTTTTGTCCCTTCAATCGAATCCCATACATTAGTATTGATAATTATAGAGAACACTACTCAAAGTGTCTATAAAAAAGCATCATCTACTGCATACATTTTTGTTCACTGGTAAAACCGGTTCTTTACATCTACACTCTTCCTCCCCATCCTTACCTCTCTTCTGCTCTTTAATATACACACATACGTAAATACATACAGATAATAAATTATAGAATAAGATATAAATAATTACTATGAATAAAGTTAGATTCTATTCTACAGCAAAAAGACATATTGACCATCTTTGGCCATCAAACAGTTTAAATCCAACTCCGTATGAAATATTTCATTTAAAAGGTTTTGAAATAAGTAATAATAATAATAATGGTGGTAGTAGTAGTTCACTAACAAGATCTAAATATTTGAAAAAAATATATCATCAATATGTCAAATTGTATCATCCTGATATTTCTGCAAATATCATTATACTCGACCAAAAAAATAATAATGTTCTATCTCCAAATGAAAAATTGAGACGATTTAAATCTATCAGTGTCGCATACAAACAACTTCTAACTGGTCAAAATACCTATAACAGCCCCACATACCCTCATCCTTCTTACACCCACGCTCATCATGCTTATTCACACAACTATCAACCATATCCAATCTACGAAAAGTATGAGTCTGATGTATCTGACGTCAATCCACTACATGTATTGTATATCATATTAGGTACGTTAGTCATATGGAGTGGTTCCATCTATCTGAATAATCTACAAGACTCTATACACTTATCTAACCAATATACGGCAAATTCTAATACTATCGAACAACAAGATATCCAAAGGGTCTATTATCAACAATTGTATGAGAAGTATATTGGGTTCTCTGGGTCTAAGATGGATCGCATCCACAGATTCCTTTGGGTCAGGTTGTGGAACAAAGAGAGTCCAAGGGATGAGAGCGAGTTGGAGGCCTCTTTGAAAAAAAATCATCTTTTTATCGAAGGCTTATTGAAGGAGCTCTCGAGGAAAAATTGAAATTGAGATAGATAAAACGAAAAAAGAAAAAAGAAAAAAGAAAGAAAAAAGGAAAAGATTAGATAAATCGATAAATCAATAAATATATATACTCGGCCAGTCAATATTCATATTCTAAATACATCCACACGCATATACATACTTTCTAATATACTTATCTCTAAATAAGATATAAATCAAAGTAAAACAAAAAATAGAAGTTGTACATATACATATATATATAGCAGACATATAGATATACTCGAGAATTATGGATTTCACTAAACCTGACACTGTATTGAATTTACAAAATATTAGAGGTGAATTGATCAAAATGGAAGATTCCATTATCTTCAAATTCATCGAAAGATCTCATTTTGCTACTTGTTATGGTGTCTATCAAGTCGACAACCCAAACCTCACCCTTGGTTCTGATTTCCATGGCTCATTCCTGGATTGGGCTCTGATGCATTTAGAGATCACGCATTCACAGCTAAGAAGGTTTGAGTCCCCAGATCAAACCCCGTTTTTCCCTGATAAAATACTTAAATCGATCTTGCCAAGCATAAATTATCCCAAGATATTGGCAAACTATTCAAATGAAGTCAATTATAATAACAAGATTAAAAAAATTTACATTGAAAAGATGGTCCCACTTATCTCCAAAGTAGATAAAGATGATCCAAACAACTATGGGTCAATTGCATCTTGTGATATCGAATGTTTACAGAGTCTAAGTAGAAGAATCCATTTTGGGAAATTCGTAGCTGAGGCTAAATATCAAGCTAATAAAGAATTATACAATGATTTAATCACTAAGAAGGACGTTGATGGAATCATGCACCATATAACTAATACAGAAGTGGAAGCTAAGATCCTGGAAAGGTTGACTAAGAAGGCAGAAGTCTATGGCGTCGATCCAACTAACGTTGAGGGTGAAAGAAGAATAACACCCGAGTATTTAGTCAAGATTTATAAAGAATTTGTTATTCCAATTACAAAAGAAGTTGAAGTCGAATACTTATTAAGAAGATTGGAAGATCCAAATTAATTCATTGCTAATATACATACACACACGTATATATATATATATATATATTATAAATTTTTATAGTGTTTGATACAATAAGTATTGCTCCCTATTATCGTTGTTCAAGAGAGAAAAAAATGAAAAAAAAGATGAGTAAAAAGAACATGGAGGTAAATTACATAATTAACCAAGCAATCTCATAGCTAATTCAAAAGTGGCAAAAGTTGCACCATTTGCTGGAGCAGCTCTAACCATAGTAGGTCCGAAACCTTTTAGGAAACCTTTCCAACCGTGATTCTTATAAATGTATTTAGCAACATCTTTTATGGAGTTACCGGCCCTTGGTGATAATAGATTATCAGTTTGCATAACTGATTTAATAACATCAATTGGATAGACCATCATCCATAAAGCAGTACCGGATAGTGCACCAAACATACATAGCTTCCAAGCTGGAATTTCTGTTCTAGAACAACCTTTATCTATCTCATGAGCTACCAACGCTTCATAGACCAAGAAATATGTACCGCAACCATGTCCTTCCCTTAATAAAGTTGGAGTTAGTCCTCTCATTAAACCACGTTGGGTCTTCAATTTCTTTATACAATCAATTGGACCTTTGAATTCTGCATCTTTACTTGTTCCAGTCTGGGTTTGTAATCTTATTCTTACATGCTCTATTGGAGATGCTAAAAATGAATTGACAACACCACCAGTCAAACCACACATATAATATTGTGGTAATGTTAGTAACCCATTGTTGTTAACATTATTGTTACTCTTATTATTATTGTTATTGTTCTTTGCATTTACTGAACGGAAAAATCTTTTCATTGCTTCATTGACACCAAATTGTAAAGATACACAAGCACCTACACCGATTAATGGGGTTAAGGTACCTTTGTAGAAACCTAATGGACCCTCATTTTTTAAAAGATTCTTAATGACAGTTGACGCATTGGTAGGTATGGTAGAAGTTTGTAATCTAACTTTTGTAGTGTCGAATGGCTGCCCAACAAGAACTTGCGCGATACCACCCGCTGTACCAGCTAGTAAGTCTTTAAACACTCTGGTGTTGTCATGACCTGGGTGAACTTCTAAATCATCAATTAATTGAGGGGTTGGGAACTCTTCAGACATGGTATAAGCGAATGGAATAAGTGAAGAATGTTAAAAGTCGGATACTAGATGTATGTGTGATGTCAGGTGCTGTTTTTTTTAGTTGAATGTGTTCTTCCGATAAAAAACGAAACAAGTATTAGATGGATCAAGTTGTTTATGCAAAGGTGCTATTTAATTCAAGGATACGATTAATTCACACAGCATTGGTGTATTGTACATAGATAGCCGTGTTTCGTCTGTGGATTAACTTAATCTTAAGTTAATCAACTTAAAATGTCATCGATAATCTCTTATCAGTGATTTTTCAGCCAAAAGATTTAAAAAATTGCAATGACCGATTTTTTTATTATTTTTTTTGTTACTTGTCCTTTTTTGCGGTGGAAAGATGGACAATAAAAAGAAGAAAAAAGAAAAGAAAAGAGGGGGAGGCATGAAATTGTCGCAACAAGCAAAGCTGGAATTTCCATTTTAACCCTAATCTCTTCCTCTCCTTTTAGAAATGTAATGTGGGAAAAATGTGCATAGCCCTTATATTTCTTTAACAAATATTAAAAATAAATTTAATTACTTATGGAAATATAAAAGAATATTACACATATAATATGATGAATAGAAGAACCTTTTATCCATTGGCTCCGTTCTATAGTATCATTCTTTTGTCGGTGTCTGCTGTTCCACTCTTCTATTTAATTCCCACTTATATGCCTTCAGGTGATGGTAGTTATATTTAAAATGGAGTACAGCATACTAGGGGAAGAAGAGAACCTTTGCTGAAATTAAATATTATGAACCTGTAATACACTGAAAAAAATGTAACTTTATATCTATTAAGAATTCTTATTACTTTTATTAGTGTTGACTTCTTAACATGATATTACTTTTTAAGAAAAAAAACAAAAACTTCTTATGTTAGTTGTGAATCCCATTGAATTAAATCCATTTGTCCATATTTTGTAGCAATGATATATATGGTCAACTCTAAGAGTGTAGTATTATCAGGAATCTCTTTAGAAGTAAATTGTTTAAATTCTAATTGCATACATTTTTGCAAAGGTACCAAAGGATTATTTGCTTCATGCTTGTTGATTTGATCATCTGTATTATCCAAGGGAGATGACTTGCAATAATATGCAAGTATGATTTCTCTACATTTTTTACCTAAATCACGAAGTGTACTTGTATTATTTGCTACCACTGAAGATGGTAAATAAATTAAAATATAAATTAGCCATAATTTCATATTATGGTTTTGCTTGCCACTTATCTCTGTTATCCATGATTGAGCCATATACTTAACTAATAACCATATATTGCTACCATTTATCATAGTATTAAACATATCCTTACATGGTTCATTATTTGATAGAAATTGGTTCCAGGAACAGTATCCACGTGGTTCAAATTTAGAATAATTTCCTGTGATGACACACTTCAAAAAATCAATATTTGGTATTCTAACACATTGTAATTTGATTAATAGTTCTTGTATCCATTCTACATCAATTATATATTCATCTTTCTCTATTTTTTTTACTGTTTCCGATGGAACCCAATTTTTGAATAAATTGGATAAATGTAAGGCCACACCATTACTTCTTTCTGTTTTGTCTTTGTCATTTACTATTCTTTGAATATGAAATATCAGTAACTCTAAGGTATTGTGATCATAAGAGTAATCCAAATTATATGGTAAATTAAAAATATCAGCTTGTAAATCTTGAAACCAGTTCATTGCAGATTCCATCCTTTGGTTAAAATTGATTAAATTTTCCGGTATTGAGGATTTCATTAGTGTACCGTTATTTGTTGCTTTCCTTCTTTTCTTCATAATCAATACTTTTTCATTTTTAACCAAGTCTTCATCTACTAAATTTTTCTTTGTCTGATTAGTAGTACTAATACTATTATTATTATTACTATTATTATTACTATTATTATTACTATTATTATTACTATTTCTTGAACTGTCAGTAATAGGGATATCATTCTTGTCATCATATATAGATGCCTCATGTCGTATTGTCTCTGATTTATTGCTATAACTTCTCATTTTACTCATGGAAATTGCACTAGTAGTAAGAGCTTCATTTCGAACATTTCTTAAATACTTTACTACATCAGCACTAACATTTTCATCATCTATGGAGAATACTCTAGCTTGTCCAAACAATGGATCGACTTTCCCATTCATTTTCGCCGTTAAATCCTCTCTATCTTAATTGTTTTCTTCAGGTGGATAGACATAAATACACTGGCAGTGTCTAGCCAAGATAGTATAGGGTATAAAATTTTTACTTCTTATATTCCTTCTCTGGTTTTCTTATTATCATTTTCTCTATCTCATATCTTCATCATGCTATACTTGTAGAAAATGTTGATTTAAAAATTTGGAAAAAATATACCTCTATATATCTGTCAATCTGTTATGTGCTTCTGTATAGAGAAACAGTCTTAACTGTTGATGCATAATAAACATGTATATACATGTATGTATAAATTTTTATATATGATTGCTTGTGTATGAGTGTATTTTCATGCGTGGAAGATCACAAGAAAGTGCTTATTTTGGTTTATTGACTCTTTTCTTAAGTCTGGGTACAACAGGTCTCTTCTTCAATTTAGCAATCACACGTTCATCGAATTCAGAATCACAGGCAGGACATTTGTTTCCGGGTGGAATTATGGATAAGACACATAAACATACAGAACAAATGTATCCTACAGCAACAACTTTACCTGTTAAATAACATGATGTCCTAAAATCTACTGAACCTTGATTCGGTTTTACAATAATTTGTCTTAATGATGGATCAATAAACATTGCTGTAGTTAAATATTGGATTAACCCCTTTGTAGAATTCACATGTAAATATACACCATTTGTAGCATCTGTGGTCTGTTGCAAAAAAGTGGACTCTTTTGAACCGCCTATTTTCACTATATCGATAGGACATTTAATCTTTGTAGCTGAGAATATACAATTCATAATTGGAATGTATTGGAAGATTTCCTCCTTTTGATTGGAGTTACCACATGTTACTACCATTATTCTAGATTTCAACGATAGTGTTTCGAATTCTTTTAGTAATCTGTTGGTATAAGCTAAAGCTGCCGACATGGCCCCTGGCAACGTACTCTTCTGGGTAGTTTTATCTACACGTTCTTTCTCTTCTTTAAATAATTTCACAACTTCCTCAATTAGAGTCTCATCCACATTTCTAAATCTTCTATACATTCCAGGACTGATAATGCATTGATCAGTTGAACTGGACACACTATCTGTCTTAGTATCATTATTATCTGTTCTAGCACTACTAGCGCCACTATTATTAGTGTTATTTTTATTCTTTGGATACAAATATTTGATCCCTTGTGAATGTGCTGCAATAACAGCAACTTGGTTAGATGTATTGAAAGATAAATGAGCATTTAAAAACACAATTAACGCTTGTAAAACATGTAAAATGTTATCTTTTTTACCTGTTTCCTCATCAAATTTGGTCCATGACTTAGGTGATGTGTCAAGGACTACAGTAAGTAAGGAGGGTAATTCTTCTGTATGGATAGATCTCGCCTTTGTTTGTTGGAATGTTGGGTCAGCAATAGCATCCATTGTTAAAATATCTCTTTATTTTTGCTAAACTAACGTTCTTTTTGTTCTTTCTTTTCTTAGTTAATTAGGGATATAGTGCTCTCTTCTTTGATGTCTTAGGATAACCTCTTTTTGGTATTTTCCTAACACTTCACTCTTTTGTGAAATCTTATTTTCGTAATCAGCTTCTTATGCGATAACTTCTCTTGTTTAATGCGATGTATAGTGTTGCAAAGAAGAAATGGAAGTAACACCCTGCTTCTTCCTCTTCTTCGTTTCCTATCTGGCCTCGAAGAAATGATTAATTTGCTACTATTAATTTTTAATTATTAAAAAAAAAAAGAAAAAAAAAAGAAAGAGAGAAACAAAGAGAGACAAACAACTTGAAGGTAGAGTCTCAATTTCATTTTTCTTTCCAATAACTTTGAAGATGCTAGTTTCTGAATATATACCTGTGTACCTTATGGATTCTGAAAATTACGTATTTAGTATATAGTTATTTAAATTTAGTGTAGATGGTTCTATGTAAAATCATATTAGATAAAAGTTGTGTTTGATTATTTGAGGAGTGATTCAATAGTTTTTAATGCTGTATCATATCTTCTATTTAATGGCTTCGCCATTGAAAGAGGTTTCCCTGTCATAGCACTAGCTCTTTTATTTTGTTTGGCAAATTCTTCACTGAATTGTAACCTTAATATTGTCTTCACATCATCTGAAGAAAATATGGTAAGTTCACCTGCCTTCAATCTATTGATCAGGTTATTTTCATTTGATCCAACTAAATGGTAAAAATCTAAAGCAGGTGAATATGTAGTAATAGAACCGTTGTTCGAACTTTTAACAGTGTCTCTCTCATGATACATATTTCTAATTCCATGTTGTAAAATGTCAATATTTCTTTCGATTTTCTTGAGACCATTTTGATTTATTACAGAGATTGATCTAGATCCTTTAATAAATAACATATCATTAATCACATCAATACCACTGAAAACAATATCCTTAACACCTTCCATACCTTGTTTATTTAATTTATCTTCAATTCTCCGTAAATCAGACAACAAAACTGCTATATTTGAATCAATTTCGTTACTGCTGACTTCTAAATTCCAATCTTTATTACTACTAAATAATCTTCCAATCTTATAAATGCATCTTGAACGTATTCCCAGTCTCATTAATATGAAAGACTTGATATTCAAATCATGGAATCCATACATGACTTCGTTGAACTTGATTAGGCTGTCCTCGTTCAAAAGAATATAAACATTGATGTTTTTATTTTCTAAGGTGTTGACATCTGAATATTCAAAAAAGGACCATTTTTTCCTTAATTGATCTGCAGTTAGTACTGTAGTATCATCGAGGTTTTCAATCTTTGAGGAATCAATGGTTCTACTTAGTTTAGGTAACCAGCTTTCAATCCAATCTAGAGTACTAGAAAGATGCACTAGAGAATCAAACATATCCTCAATTAAATGATCGTTATTCGCTAAATGATTATTTTTTGAATAAAAACCCATACAATGCTGGTACAGTATATCATACTCTATATTAATGGAATCAGAATTTCCTGCAACAATTGATTCTTCAATTTTTAGTAAGTTGCGATCTGTAAACCACTCTTTAAGTAAATTTTTATTCAAGTTTTTATCCGACCCATCCAATATAACATTAAATGTATTTTTTATGTATTGAAAGAATTTTGATAATATTTCTAATAACAAACTAACCATGTCAGGTCTAAACATATTTGAAGCATTTAGAATTGAAATTTGGTTATAAAACAGTTTTTGGAAGTCAAAGGCAGACTTGAGAATTACCCTTGTATCATTTATTGTCTCTATACTAAATCTATTGCTGGTCTCAATTCTAGATATGAAAAGATGATTCAATGTGTCTTTCAACTTAGGGTAAAAAGTTTCTTCCATTAATTTATTGAAAAATGTAAGAGGAGATGCAGATTCTTTTGTTGATAGAGTTGGTGGAATCAAATTAGAAGATGCTTGAGAAAATAATAAAAATGGTTCCAAAATAACTTTCATGTTAAAGACTGAGGGTGGTATTAAAGGTTCTTCTTGTTCAAAGGAATCATCTTCTAAATAAATATTATCTAAATCAATGTTTGAATCAACTGTAAATCCAAGGAAGATATCTTTCAAAAGTGATTTTAAACCACCAACTTTTTGCTTTGAAAGGACATCCATTTCGATGTTATCTTGTAACGAGAATATTTTGTCAAAATGTTTTTTTTCAGGTTCATTCTTTATGTTCCTGTCTTCACTATTAATCTTTTGGATATTTGAAGATAATTTTGTGTTAACCAAATATCTATATAATAGAGTCTTAACTTCATCCAGTATCTTTTTTAATATTTTATCAAATCTATAGATGCTATGAATGGACTGGGGATTTTGTAAAAAGGAAGTAATTTCAAATATAACTCTATGTCCTTGAATAGCAGTCAACAACTTTAAAAAGATTTCCCAAAAACATTCTCTCATTACCAAGGAAAATAGCTGATTTACTGAGGGACCAAAAGTATCTTCTGTAACTGAATTATTAACAATTTTCACCAAGGTTGGATGCTTAATACGTATCTGTTCCATAGATTTTACGATGATGTTGTGGATCTCTTCTTTAGTACGGTCTGTTAAAATACTTAAAGCAGCAGGTAATCGATTTGTCCCCTTGATAAGAGATAATAAATCAAAAATCCTATAATATTCAGATTGTTGGGAATTATTTTCTCTAATTAATTCGGTTTTTTGAAACCCATTATTTTCATTCAGCAATTTTATAAATTTTTCCAAATTTTCATTTAACATTCCAGATTGTTTATTAATATCGATGTTAGCAATATTAAAAAGATAATTTTCTAAACTAGTGAATCCATTCTGAGATATACTGATAGTTTTAAGTATATTGGAGTCTATATCAGGTAACCCTTTTTTGCAATAGATAATTGATTGAATTTCTTGAATAATATTTTCAAAAAGAATATGTTCTTGTAATTCAATTTGCTGTCTAATAGGTGCTAACTGTTTTACAGATTTTAGATTTGGTGAATTTAATATAATGAAACTTCTTTGAATCAATTTTTGAACAGTTCTGTACTCTTCCCTTCTAATGTTATCTTCTATGTGTTCTGGGATTTTCATCAATTCTTCAATTTGTGATAGTGAAGAAAGTAGATTTGTATACTGTAGGTATTTTTGATCTAACTCTTCCAATGAGCCCTTTTTCATAGTGATCAGATCTGAAACTACTTTGAAGTCTTTTTGTAATTGTGTGGTTCTCTCTTGTGCATCGGTTAAAGCAGAAACAGTTTTTGAATATGAGGCAACGTTTGAATTGAATGCTTGACAATGCTCATTTACAACATCTTTCAAGTGATTACCCAAAGTTTTCTCTAGTTGATTGAATTCATTATATCTGTAACCTAACCCAACAGAAGTTGTATCTAAAAAGGCTAATGCAATTTCTAATGGGTTTGTATTCTTTGTTAACACATTATACCATTGACTTTTGATCAAATCTAAGTCGTTCTGTAAATTGTCTATAGAAGAATTCATTGCAGATTTTTGGTCTTCATTTAAGGAGGTCACAGTTAATTGTCTGCGTCTTGTTTTGACCTCAAGTTTGTCTTGTTGGTTAAAACCATCCATGGTAGAAGAAAGGGTTTTTTCAAAAATTATGTCAATTGAACACGGCTACGATGGGTTGATTCTGAGGGAGGCTCAATCATTAACTATATATGTTGTAGACACTTTGTTCTAGTGTCTATTCTTGATATATATGTATTTGTGTGAAAGGAATTTTGTTTGGAAAACTTTAAAGAGCTTATTTAATGTCTAAAATAAAATGACTTTTCACTTGGTTGTTGTAAATTAACAAAAGAAAGGAAAATTAGAATAACGTTTAAAAAATTTATAAATAGGTTGTTAGTTTGAAAAGTGAAGTCAAGTGAACAAGATAAATAATAACATGAGAGGGTACGAACAATAACTGGATCCTATATATATATATGTGTGTGTGTGTGTGTGTGATATTACAAGTGAACATTTAAGGTCAATAATAATGAGAGTTTTCATTTGTTCAAAAGAATATATACTTGAATAAGAAAGATGATCGAAAATAGACTAAGTGAAGTGTGAAAATATTATATATATAAACATACATATACGTATAAATGTTAGTAAGTAAAAGAAAGAGAAAGGGAAAACGAGGTTAAATGTATTGTTCTATCCTGAATTCCTATTATTTCTATACTGGATAACTTCATTGATTAAATATTCTCTTAATTTGGACATTGAGTTTAATTCTAATTCATATCTGAAATCAAAAGAACCATGTGGACATTCAGGCTCGTCATTTTTACGTCTTACTGGACTTAAAAATGGATGTTCAAGGGCTTTTTCAGCTGTCAATCTTTGCACTGGATTCCAAATTAATAATTTAGACAATAAGTTTAATCCTAAATGACAAGCAAATGGGAAAACTTCTTTCCAGTCTTGTGCATATTTTCTTTGACCAGTATTATTCCTTGTTGTTGTAGTAACATTATTTAATAAATTCCAACTCCTGATCGATCCAAATTGTTTTAGCAATTGTTCATTTGGAGTTCCCAAATATTTGATAATCTCTGATACTTGATGTATAGAATCTTTCCCCATAAATATGGGTCTTCTATGATAAAACTCTGCCAAGATACAACCAATAGCCCACATATCAATTGACATCGTATAAGGTTTATTGGACAACATTAATTCGGGGGCACGATACCATCTAGTAGCCACATAATTTGTGATATGTGGGATAACACCTGGACCTGTATTACTATTAATTCCTGAAAAAGTTTGAACATTTCTCTGCGACCTACCTATTCCTCTTGCTAAACCAAAATCACATATTTTTAAAGTACCATAAATAGTACACAATATGTTTCCAGGTTTTAAATCTCTATGTATAACATCAGCACTATGAATATATTTAATACCACAGAGAATTTGATAAGTAAACCATTGAATATGGAATTCTGTAAATACTACATTAGAGTGGATAACTTTTGCCAAATCATAATCAATCAATTCTTGATAACAGTACAATCCATCAAAGGGGTGATTAAAGATAATCTCCACATTAATCAAATTGACAATATTTTTATGTCCTTGAAAATAGAACATAAATTTTAACTCTCTGATTGCTCTTTTCAATAATATTTCTTTATTAAAAATGTTTGTTATCTTTTTAATTGCCATTACATAATCACCATTTTTGATATCTTTATCCCTTGCAGAACATACAACCCCGTACGAACCTTTACCAAGCAATTTAATGATTTCATATCTTTTGGGGACGGAGAATTTGATGTCAACATAGTTTCTTCTTTGAACGTTACCATCATCGTTGTTTTTACAAGTATTATGGTTATTGGAGTTTGCGTATTTTAAATTTGAAGTGTTAATTGGCTGGTTTGGAATGTTTAATAATGAATTATTATTATTTAGGGAATTGCTATAATTGGATGACATTAACAATTTTTGAATATCATATAAAGAAAGAGAGAAATAAAAGGTAGGTTAGCTGATTTAAAGGGAAATTAATAAAAAAGTTATAAAAATATTTGTACTTTTAAACCGTTCAGAATTAAGTTTATATTAAACAGTTGATGTATGTTTTATTAATTGCATTTATTTTGTTTTTGATAATTGATTAATGTATAATTTGTGACACTAAGCCAAAATTTTATTGTGTTTTTTTTTCCTTCCTTCATTTTTTTTTCTTTTACGTATTTTGTAAGAGGAATGCAAATTTAATAAACAAAACAATACAGAAACGTACAAAACACTAAAATAAAATAAACAAATACTCGAACACAAATCAGAAAACCTTGTAAAAAGAGAAAAAATAAAACTAAACTACTACAGTTAATATTTGAAAAACATGTTGAGATGATCACTCTGTATTAAACATTCTAATAGATTTCAATAACTTAATTAGATATAAAACAAGGTTTGATTATATATTTATGAGTAACCTCTATAATAGTATATTTATGGACTTATAAAGTAGATATTAATCATTAATTTTCTTCAATTTATCTACTATACAATAAATAAATCTTATACATAAAATTCTGGTTTAAAAGTTGCACATTATTAAATATTGAATTTTTTTAGGTTTCACTAATCAACCTTTACGAAGGATTTCAGATTAATACTAATCTTATTATTTCTTTGGACAAAACTTTCCCCTATTAACTAAATTTTTTTTTATTATTTCCAATCTCCCTATTTCACTTTAAAGATATTATATAATATATATGTGTGTATACATACTAGGGGAGTTAGATGCAATTAATTTTTTTTTACAAAAAAAAAAAATCTATTAGAAATATGAAGGAGAATACTTTATAACAAAGTCCATACCAAACATCTCCCAAAACTTCATAAATTTATGTGCCATTACATTGACTACTAGTAGTAGTATAAAAAAAGATCATTTGAATTTTCTGTCTACTTGAATAAAATTTCCAAAAAAAAAAAAACCAAATACAAGATATTATGATATGACATATGGATGGAATTAAAACATTGGATACAACAACTACATTCCATTAAGGAAACTGGTGCTTCTAAAAATGTATGGTCTATAAATATACACTATTCAAACAAGATAGTATTTCTCTAACCCAATAATATTATATATATATATGTATATATATTGTTGTTGCCATTGCAGCCGGCACGTATATCAAAAATGATCACATGACCTAAACCCGTATAAACACCCAGACACCCACTGACGATGCAAAAAAGAAAAAAAAAATAAACAAATAAAGACTGTTGAACGCGAAACCGACAGTCCAGTCAATTCTAACCCACACTCACACCCAAACACACTCACATTTACACACAGAAACTTTTAAAATGTGAGGAAGATAAGGGGAAAATGAAAATAAAGCGGAGCAGAGGAAGAAAGAAACTCAGAGAATCGATAAGGCGCACCCTCCTACCGCTTGCGGAAATAAATCAACACAGCCTTATCGCTTTAGTTTGGGTTCTAGAGGAACGGCATTGACCCAACAAAAAAAAAAACAAAAAATAAAAAGAAGAAAGAGCGCGAAACAAACACGCAACAAACACAAAGGCTATTGTGTTGACCGCCACCAACATATCACCATCAACGACGCGTTTATACCCCCCCCCTCTCTCCGCCGCTGCCGCCAAATTTTGTTATGAACATTTTCTTTGTTTCGTCGTCGAACCTCTTTCTCTATTTATTTTATTTATTCAGGGAGGCAGGGAGAGGAAAATTTTTCTTGTCTTTTGCTACTTGCCATTTCCAAATTACCTACCTATTCTATCTATGTATTACTATTATACACTATGTCTCTCTTACTTAGTTACTTTCTTAATGTTTCTTCACATACTAATAATACTCTACTATATTAGATTAAGTTTTTCACACTATAAAGAGTTTTTGTTAGTGTTTAAGAGGGCGTCACAAATTATTTAACTAATATTTTACGTGTCGGTTTTATTCATATATTAATTATAATATACATAAAACACAAACAAACAACTAAACAAACAAACAACTAAACAAACAAACACGTATCTACGTCCCTACGTCCCTACCTATATATAAACATATTTAGATATATTTTTTTTTTCATTTTTTACTTTGCATATAACATCTACAAACAACAAGCTATACATTAACAATGGTTGAACAAAGAAAGAAATCTTCCAGAAGAAAGAAGGATCCAAATGCTCCAAAGAGAGCCTTATCTGCTTATATGTTTTTCGCTAATGAAAACAGAGATATTATTAAATCTGAAAACCCAGATGTTTCCTTTGGTCAAGTTGGTAAATTATTAGGTGAAAAATGGAAAGCTTTGTCTCCAGAAGAAAGAGAACCATACGAAGCTAAAGCCAAGGCTGATAAGAGAAGATATGAATCTGAAAAAGAATTATATCTTGCTACTAAACAAAGCTGATAATCTTTTTCAAATTCTAAAGGTAAATTAATTTACTGGCTTTTTTTGTTTTGTTTTTACTTTAATTTCATTTTACTTTATTTCTCCTAGACTATCTGCGGTCTTTTTTTTTTTTTTTTATTAATTAATTATTTTTATTTTAAATGGTTTTAAATTGTTTTAATATTTATATTTAAATATCTGTATCAATCAATAAATCACTCAATCCCTCAGACTCACCTATATATGAATGTATAAATATAGAAATATATGAGTATATCTTTATATATATATATCTATGTCTATATACAGTCTATTCAATTGTATTCTTACTATTTTATAATATATACTACATGTATGTTCTTCTCATTTCCCTCTCTCTTCCTTATGCTATATACTATTTTATTCAACTACTACAGACTGTGGGTGCCAACTACTGTTTACTGTCCTTGTTCATCATTATTTAATAAAAATGTAGATCGAACACATGACTTATTCACTATAGGTAAAATTAATTTGAACGCATCCCCCTCATTTAAGTAATACCTATACATTCTCTTCATCCTTAAAAATCCCATACCTTCATACAATCGTAGTGCAGCTTTATTTTCAACTTCTGTCTCTAACATAATCTCATCACAACCGTTCTCGATCATCTTATCTATAGCTATCTCAACCAGTTTTTTAGCTATCCCACGTCTTCTGTATAAACTATCCACAGCAAGCATACCAATGTAACCCCTCAATCTAACTTTTCGATGACTCTCACTCTTACATATTATACAACCAATTGGCATATCGCTATCATTTCCGTCACTATCAAATGCTAGAAATACTAATTCTGGCCATTGATTTAAAAAATATCTATATACCCATATCGAATAAGGTTCAGATAAATCAACATCAATTAATTCTTTTACCTTTTTGAAATGTTTTAAATTATTGATATCCAATGGTCTGTATACAATAGTCATGTTGATTACCTACCTTCCTAATACTTCTATCTGATGGCTTCAGTTCATTAATATCCGGAATATAATAATATAATGATAATAACAATAATGAGATTTTTTTGGGGTGTTGTATTAGTTAGTAGTTGTTTTTAATTACAACCTTCGTACACCCAATCCTTCATCACAAATATCCATATCCCATTCTATCTTGTTACTGTATAATGACACATGGAATAACTATGTCTATTTAGTTTAGGAATCTCTTTCTGTATACACAGTCCTCCCCGGTGTGTGGGTTCTGGTCGACATCGTCTTTTTCTTTTTCTTTTATGATCATTATCATTTTTTTTTTTGCGAACATCTAAAGTTCTCTTTAGAGGGGAAGGAAAAGGAGGGGACGGCGGGTAGGAGCAAAGAAGGGAAAGTGATGGGATTGGTACATCTGCGCAGACCACTTTCCTCATGTGATCCATATACATATAGCTGTCACTGTTGTTCTTGTTCCCTTGTAGGTTGTTCATTTTGAGAAACATACATATATTGCAAAAGATACAAACTTTTCTAATGGTTTGGACTGGGGTTCCTGGAATAAATTTGTGATAGGATTAGAATATCTACGTGTCAGACAGTTAGAAAAAATTATTGACAAAGAGAGTAAGTGAAAATAATAATAATAATAAAGAATAGGGAAGGTTATGGTTTCAGTTACACATCCATATCTTTCTAAACATTCTAATATATATCAGTTTGTACACATATAGCTAGAAGTCCTTTTTTTTTTTTTAATACTTTATTCTTTTACTTCCCTTACTCTTTTTCTGTTTCTCCTTTCTTTTAGATATACAGGAGGGAATAAAATTATGAAAAAGAGTCCTACAACTTATACTGCTATACTAATTAATTCACAGACCGGTGATTCCCAATATATTCATTTACAATACTTTATTGTTTGGGATGAATTATGCAATTTTATTAATTCCAAATGGTCAATAAAGGAAGATCATATCTCGTTACTCCTGAGTCCTATAGGTATTAAACTAGATAAGTCTAATTATTCGAAAATATTGAATACTCTAAATAAATCAAGCATACTGGAGATTTGGATATTCAATAAAAATTACATTGTAGATAATCACAGGGAAAATAATTTAACTCTTATTAAACCTTTATCCTCACCTCTTTCAGATGTTAATATACCTGATTTGACTTATTTTAATTTACTTTCTTTACTAACAACAAATTTAGGTTGGTTAAGTGCTTTGGAGATCGATGGGTTCTATTTGAATGATATAATTTCGTCAATTTCAAATAATTTGTCCATTTTAATACGTGGTTGTTTTGTCTTTATCCAATATCTACAACATTTGATTGATGATTTGACTAGCTTGTTAAAGAAAAATGATGATTTTTTCAATGACCTATTAAACGACAGACAAAATATGCAATGGGAAAAGATATATACAGAAGTTCTAAACAAATTGTTTCTCTATCAATCCAAAAATATGGATCAAGAGACTTTACAAGATTTAGTTGAATTTGGTACTTTGAAAAACTATGATACACAAATGACTCAATTAAAAGTGACCATAAAGGAAAAACTGGATACGATTACTTTCAATCTTAAACAAATTAGGAAAGATTATGAGACACTTAAATTGGATCTTGACTCTTTAAAGAGTCAAACTCCTCTATCAAATAATAATGATGATAGCTGTGAAGTGGTAAATACAGTGGTGTTTTCTCAATTCAAAGATTCAATCAATTTCGCAAAAACTTTCAGTAGAAACATTATTAATGATCCAGCCTATAATAATACCAATAACAATAATGCTACTAACGTTAAAATTGATGAAGCTATGATCCAAAAATTAACGTCTTTAAAGGATGAGCATTTATCTGCATTATTCAATACATCTCAAGATTTATATAACAAATCATTGAAATTACTGGAAAACCAACAACAGTTGAAAGAAGAAATCAAACCCATATCATCTAGACTATATCAAATTGAGCAAAATATTATTGACCTAAAACGATTTATATTAGACAATTTAAATCAGGATTTAAAACAATTCCAATCATTAGATGTCGTCTTTGCACATATGGAGGATCTGCCTATCGTCTATGGATTATATATGATTGAAACTTGGAGAAAAATCAACTGGACATTAGTTATACTAATGAAACAATCAAAATATCTTAAATCAATGGACAAGTCTCTTGAAGGAGAATTATTGACAAGAAATAAATGGATGAAAGTATTTGGATCTATTTCTTCTATTTTTTATAATTATTATCATTCATATAAAAACAAAAATCCTTCCAGGGGGTCAATCAATGATGATAACAGTATTAATAATGATTTATATCCTTTGATCGACATAGAAAGTTTGAAATCTAAAATCCTTGGTGATATCAACTTTACCGGTAATGAAACTATTATTAAAACGTTAAATGACACATGTCTCAAACTTTTAAACTTTATTGAACAATACATTATTTCTTTTGACAAATTGACCGATAATAAGGAGATTATTAAAGTTTTAAAGAAGAGGTTGTTTGAAGCACAGACAGACCATCTTGAAGATACTGGACATGATACTTCAAATAATATAAACCATTCCACTAATATTGAGGTGGCAACACTAAGATCTAATAATCAACTTGAAAATACAATAACTAGAGAAAACAACGGACACTATTATGATAATAGCAAGCATGTTGAACTTAATCAAGATGCATCTACTTTGACTAAAATTCAATCAAAAAATCTTATTGAATATTATAAGAGAAGAATACAAAAATTAGAATTGTTATTACATGAGGCGAAGTATTCAAATCTGACATCCTGGCCTACAACACTAATTAATGAATCGTTTTTAAAGCATAACACAGAAAGTAAACAGTTCCCGCTGATGGACCCAGTTCCACTCCGAATTCATCATAATACAAATTGTACAGAAGAGTCTGAGTTAAAACTTTATAAAGCAAGGGAATTGCAATTGATTGAAAAAATTACATCTCTGAAATCAGAGATTGAATTATTAAAAATTAAAAATTCAGAAATAAAAGGGAACCTCAATGACAAAATTTCAAAAATATCAGATTTGAATCTTGAGAAAGCAGCATATAAAGAAACTATGACAAACCTAAATATCGAACTTCTAAGGCTGACAAATCTTGAAGAGGAATTAAAATTAGAATTAGAAAACAATAAAATTCAATTTATCAACGAGATAAACAATCTACTTAAAGAGAACAAGAACAATTTGGATAGTTTTAACAAGACTAATAAAGACATCCAGAATAGACTGGAACAAAAAATCAAAGTATTAGAGCTAGAAAATGAACAACAAAATTTAAAATTCAACACTGATAAGGATGAATGGGATAAATCTGAATCTAAGTATCAACTTGAAATTGAAGAATTGAACAATACCAATAAATTTTTAAAGAAACGTATGGAGGCTGTAGAGAAGGAGAATATAAGATTAAAACAAGAAAATAAAAGTTTGATGAAAGTCAATGAAAAAGTAACTCAAGAAAATATGGATTTAAAGACAAAGAATAATACTTTAATTCAGAATGAGACAAGTGGAAATAAAACATCTGAATTTCCTGTTGTTGAATCTTCATCATTAGTAACAGAGTATCGGAACATTATATACGATGTTGAGTGTAAGTTGTTTAACATTTTTAAGATCAACACATTTGTTTTAGAAAATATGGGTTTATTATTGACTAACGAAAGCACTGACAACAATATTTCATCCATAGACATTAAAAGAGTCAAGGGATTGAGGAAGAATTCTAGCCATACAAAATTAGATGAAAGCGTTAATAATATAATAACCCGTGATGAACAAAAATATATTCAAAGTGATGTATACCACAAGCTACAGGACATATTTGAAATATATCTTGAAGATAGTACAAAAGACATAACTTCTTCTATACAAACATTAACTGTTAAATTACAACCATATTGGGAGAAGATTTATGAAACAAAGTTATATGAACAAGCCATAATAAGAAGATTTAGTGATATGGAAATGCTTGCCAAGAAATTAACAAAGGAGAACAAGTTATTTAAAAACTTATTAGACAAATATAAGAAAGAAAAGATAACATTGACAGATTTCAAAATAGGAGACCTGGCATTATTTTTGCCTACTAGAGAAAATATATACTCAATAAAAGATCCAAATCTATCTATTTCTTCGCTACTCACATCATCCTTCTCTTCCGTAGACTTATCAACCCCCCCTATACCCAATATTACAATGATGAATAGGAGTGAAATGCATAAAGATATATCAAAGAAGAAAAATTCGTTACTTGAAAAAACTCATCAAAACAATTCAGACAGTTCTTCACCTCTGTGGGCAATATTCACAGCTTTTGATGAAAGAACAAGATATTTATTGAAGATAGATAACAACAATTTACCTATAAAAAATAGAGATTGGTTCATTGGAAGAATACTAACCATTGAGGAATTGAATACACAGGATATTAATACATCTTCATATAGAACACCAACACAATCTTTATGTTATCAAGTTACCGCAGAACTTGTTCCTGGACAATTTTAAATTGAATAACAGAAAAAAAATATAGATAATCATCCTCATACTAATGCTCATTATAATAATACTAATAATTTTTTTGTGAATTCGTACATTCAAATATTTATTATTTCACTTATTTTTTATTTATAGATTGCATATACAATAATATTCATTATAAAGGAAATATAATTATATATTCTTATTCCCCTCTTCTGCAGATATATGTATGTAGTAAAAAAAACAACATAAATCGTATTTTTTTTATTCATGAAACTATTATTTACAAGCTTTAATTTATTGTGTACCAATCACCTTAAAGTTACATTATATCTACTAACAAGTTCCTTTTCAATTTTATGGTGCAATTCGTTAACTTCTGCATTGGTAATATTTCTATCCATCGATTGATAATTTATACGATAACACATTGATTTTTGATTTGTCTTTGGATGAACAAAAGTATCATATAACTTCACACTCTCCACCAATGCACCTGCAACGTCTCTCACAATCTCCATTATATCATTAGCATGAACCTCAACTTTCTGTATACCATTGTCTACTTTTTCGTTATGCTGTTTTGGTAACCAAAATGATACATCTCTAATCGAACCAGGATATTTAGAGTATGGTTTGAATTTATTAATGTGTCCTGATTTAAATTGTTTATGGAATCTTTCATCTGATGTCCAAAGCAATCTAATATCTGGAATTTCAAATAATAACATAGCAATTCTATCTAAACCCAACCCAAATGCCCAGCCTAATGTCGAATCCTTTTCAAAACCAGCATTGAGAAGCACTTGTTGCTGTACTAAACCACAACCACATACTTCTAACCAATCATCTTGCCACCAAACTTCGATTTCCCAAGATGGTGTAGTCCAGGGGAAATAAGCTTTCACCCATCTATATTTTAATTCTTTTGGAACCAATTTTTCACCCTTCATGCTCTCTACCTTTTTATTAAACACTTCTGATATGATTAATTCAATAGATCTTTTCATATGTTTAGAACATAAAATGACTTCTTGATCGCACATGTAAGTTTGTTTAGGATTTTCTATAGGATCAATCTCTGGATCGTCTCTAACACATTCTAAAACAATATTCTTTTGTGATTCAGTTAATGCCTTTTCTAATCTGACAAGATCATTTTGCAACATTTCAATAGTATTATGTTTCCAAATCCTTGCACCTTCCATTTGATGGAACACAGGATAGTGAGTTCTATCAATTTCATCTCTTCTATATACATCTGCAGAGATTAAGTATCCCTTAGACTTAGCATCTAAACCTTCTTTGATCTGTTGAAAACATTCTGCTTCATGAGCAGAGGTATGTGTTCTTAAAAGATAGTTATCATTAATATAGTATGTATCAGATTTCGATCTACCTGGATGATCTTCAGGGAAACCAAGAGAATCAAAATTTTGAAATTTAGTAACCACAGGTTTGAAATTGTTAAAAGTGGTGAAAGAATTATCCACAGAATTTAATTTTTTTTCAATTAGCTCCCTCAATATACCAATAGGATGATCCTTATTAAGATGTAATTGTCTACTTAAATGTGATGTTATAGTCGGAGTTACATTAGTGAAATCGGGATTTGTTTTATATATTTTACCATCGATTTCCAAAGTCTTAGGCAATGACCTTCTAGTTGAAGCAGATGCGGTCAATTTATACCCTCTAATCAGATGACTGAAACTTTTCCATAGTGGATCAATCCTGTTCGATCTCATTATAGTTACTGTTAGTTATTTTATGTTTTTAATATAATTTTTTTTTTGTTTCGTTAGTTCTCAATTTAGTTCTAATACTATTAATCCCATCTCCCTGAAATATCACTCAAAGATCCTGAAGGCAAATATTTACTTGCACTGTTTCTTTAAATACTATTAACAGTACTGTCCTGACTTCTTATTTTATTTCACCGATTGTTTCCAAAGTGAGATCCCTCGAGGGGAAAGACAAGAAAAGGGAAATCGCCGATGCCAGATCCCTCGAGAAAATAACGAACAAAAACAGAAAATCTGAAAATGCAAAAAATAAAATAAAATAGACAGCGAAAGGAGAATAGGAAAGAGAGGTTTTGTTTTAATAGAAGTTTTATAGAGGATAGAATGATTAAGAAAGAGTATTTTACCTCACCATTCAGTTTCCTCCTAAAGACACACTCACATGGTTAATGCATCAAACTAATTAAATAAAAAAAGGAGGCCAAAAAGAATACTGAAAACAAAGTGACTTAGTCTTTAACGAAGATACACACACACAAATATATATTAATATAAACAATGTTGTTTGATGCTCAGAAAGTTCAATTAGGTAGAATATCTCTATCAATTAAAAACATTACCCGTGGGAAACATGAATATGCTCCAAGGTTCAATTATCAAAGTAAGAAACAAAAGGGTAGAGTTCCAGTAAGGACAGGTGGGTCTGTTAAAGGTTCCACTTTACAGTTTGGAAAATACGGGCTTCGATTAAAATCTGAAGGTGTGCGTTTAACAGCTATTCAGTTAAAGGAGGCTGATAACGCTATTATGAGATATGTTAGGCCTCTAAATAACGGTCAATTGTGGAGACGCCTTGTGACTGATATTGCTGTCTGTATTAAAGGTAATGAGACTAGAATGGGTAAGGGTAAAGGTGCCTTTGATCATTGGATGACAAGAGTTCCCACTGGTAAAATTATCTTTGAAATGGATGGTGACAATCTTCATGAAAGGGTTGCTAGAGAGGCATTTCGCAAGGCTGGTACTAAATTACCAGGTGTTTATGAGTTTGTTACAAGAGAGGCCCCAGTGAGAGTCGGTTTACATGCTTTTAAAGATTTAGAAACCGTGAAGAGGGAGAAGGCTGTAGTCCCAGGTTCCTTATCCCAAAGAACTAAAAAGAAATTGATCAATATTGCAAAATCAAAAGAGCCTGAATATGTTCTTTACAGAGGTCGTTAACATAATATTCACTGCCTCCTCTTCTCACCTTCCCTATTATTTATTAATTAAATAATATAGGCAGGAATCTAATAACTGATGAAACAAATATTAAAAAAAAAAACGATCCATCTTCAATGAAAAAGCATACAGAGAAAACAAAATACAATATACGAAATAACCAAGTAAATAAATAAATAAGTAGGTAAAAAAAAGAAATAAAAAGAAAAAAGTCTATATATTCTATATAATGATAATAGCAAACCTCTTGTAGATATCTAATAAATACATGCGTATAAATGTTTGAGTTTCTATGTGCCACCCTTCCCTGGTCTCTTCTTCTTGGAAATAGGTTTTTAGTTTAATAAACGGCCACCTTTTTTTTTTTTTGTACTACTTGCTCCCACCTCAGTGTTTCGTTATATCCTTCTTATTCTCATTCTTACTCTTTTCACTCTAATCATTATTTAAGGAACACATAACTTTAGCAATAAACCCTTCCAAATGGAAGATAGCTTTATTACCTAGCGACAATCTTTCATCAAACACACTAGCATGTGCAATAATCTTAGCTTTCTGTTTGTCTGTGATTGTATTTGATTTTAATAATGCAAATGTCAATTCCTGCAATATTGTATTTGGAGGGATACAATGTGCCATCAAATCATATAAAATGGATCTACATTCAACAAGACAGCCTACAGTTCTCTCTATTTGGATTTTTCTTGCCAATTTATTTATTACCACTACCCAATCTGGTTTAATTACAGGAGTGGAGACTTTCAATTGTAATTCGTTACTTAAAGCCATGGATTCCAACATCAATAAGGCCAACCGTAAATTTCCGTTGGATTCCTTTGAGAGTTGATTCAATATGGAGCCGGACTCCAGTTTAATTTTTTCTTTAGAGACGACATCAGACAAAATTTTCACCATCTCATCATTAGTTGGGGCTGGACAACGAATCAAAAGACAACGGGACTTTATGGGAGCAATGATCGAAGAAAGAGAATCACAAACCATAATCAATCTAATATTCCTAGAATATTTCTCCATTGTACGTCTCAATGCGGCCTGTGCATCTCTAGTCAATGAATCAGCCTCATTGATAATAACACACTTATATCTATGTGCCAAACCGCCCTCTTTTGAGTCAGAGAAATCGACTTGTTCCATCTGTGCCACCTCTTTCAGCAATTCTTGAACGACGATTCTATCGTTGTTGCCCATGTCACTTGGGGTGATTTCCAAATGGTAAGGAGAACTTACTACGTTCAGTTCCAACTTTCTATTTGAAGGTGTCACAAATTGTCTAACGTCGATCTTAAGTCGATATACACCTGGTCCAAAGATAGATTCCAATAAAGACATACATCTGGTCTTCTTACCACTACCATTGGGTCCATATAAAAGAAGATGGGGCAAGTCTCTTGGCTGTTTAGATAATGATTCCAATAATTCAGTTAAATTATCAGAATGTGACAGGGATTGTAGAGTCTTTGGTCTGTATTTATCTACCCATAGAGACATATTGATTTTTTCTATTTTTTTTTTTTCTTTTTCCTTTTCCCTTGGCCAATCCTGTTACTTAATCCTCTTTAATCTTTTTTAACCTTATTTCAATAATTATTGTAAAATGGTTGTAAAAGAGTGAAAAGTAGTGTTGTAGTAGCCCATCAATGGATTATCAAAAGAAAAGTTTTTTTTTTTTTTTTTTTTTTTTTTATCCACTGACTCACTGAGTTGCTCGCTCAGTGTACCGCACTACACTACACTGCACTTTCATTCATTTCTCGAGAGGAAACGGCTTTCCATGTTTATTTTTTTATTTTTTTATTTTTCGCCTTTGTCCATCTTCACAAAGTTTACGTGTAATGATGATAATAGCCAAAAATAACCGTAATACCAGTAATTTTTAATAATAATGGAGACAAATGGAAAGGGTGGTGGCAGGACGTGTGAGTGGACCAAGAATAGACAAACCAAGCCTATGATGTATATACCACATAGTCGATATTAATGTAAATGTATTTTTTTTTCCCCCTGGATAACGGTGGTAATCCCCTCTAATAATTCCGCTCTGTTTCTCTGTATCTCTCTTTCTTTAAAGCTGCGGAAATTTTAGTGGAGAAGTGAAAAAAAAAAAAAAAAAAAGGGAAGGGGAAGAAAGAGGACGATATTTTCCAGATCTGGGTGTCTGGGTGTCTGGACACAAAATCGGTAGAACTTTTTGCTGATCTGCGAGAATTTGAAAGAGGAACAGAAAAGACTCTGGTGTCTCTGCGTGTGTATCTCTCTAACTCTTTCTATCCCCTCGCCCCACCAGAAGGAACAGCTTGGACATACTAGGTTGTACTACTGCTGGAGTTGTCATCTCTCTCTTTCTCTAGAAAAACAAAAAAAGAAAAAAAGCTAGCAAATTAGTTTAGCTGCATTGGTTTATTGGGTCCAAGATGAACATTGACAGAAAGAAGTCTTTTATGGAAAATCCAATTGGATCCACTAAGAATACAATCAAGGGTTTACAACTTTTTATAGCAGATCTTAGAGCTACCCAGCATTCACAGGATCATGAAAAGAGAATTAATTACGAATTGGTCAAAATAAAAAAACATTTCAAACCAAGTACTAATCTGTCAAACCCTCCCTCTTCTTCTACCACTACCACCACCACCACCACCACTACTACTACTGCTACTACTAATCCGCTTAAGTTAGATGGATACCAAAGGAAAAAGTATGTTGCTAAGTTGGCTTACATCTATATCACCACAAACACTTCAAAATTAAATGAATTGTTATTTGGATTAGACCAGATAATTAATCTTATAGACTCAAGTCATTATTCTGAAAAATTCATGGGTTATCTAATATTATCACTTTTCTTCGAACATGAAAGGGTGATCACACTCATAAACAATAAAAGGTTTTCACAAAGACTACTCTCGGATCTAGCAGCAAACAATGATGATTTTACCTCTTTAGCTTTGAATTTTATTGGGACTATAGGCAATCTGCACTCTAATCTGGCATCTAACGAAGAAATCGTAAATAGTGTATTTCAAATCATTAGATCTCCGACCTCGTCTCCGTATTTGAAGAAAAAATCAACTTTAACTTTCTTATCTCTGTTGAAAAATAATTTATCTATATTGACAGACAATCTCCAAAGAAAACAGATTTGGATACAGAAGATTATTGGCTTGTTGGATGACACAGATAATTATAGAGTCACCTTAACGGTGTTACCTCTAGTAGAATACATCGCTACAAATATCGATCCATCTTATTGTTTCAGGATCGTCCCCCAACTGACAGATATCTTATATACGTGCATAGTTTTGGGCACGAAGGATTCAGGGATCTACAGGTTCCCCACGGAATACAAATTCGCTAATATTCCAAACCCTTGGCTAATAACTAAAGTGGTTTCCCTTTTAAATAGATTGATTGCACCGCCATACCAAGAGGTAGGCCCGCCACATACTCTAAATAAACAATACTTGCACCCCTCTGATTTAGACCCGGAGACCCTAAATAAACTGCGAAAATGTGTAGTGGATGCAATCTCTTTGGGCAACAGGAAAAGCAGTGACCCAATGGAAAGACTGGTGCAAAACACTGTCTTGTTCTCTTTGATTAAATTTGCACCTAAATTGGACCCCTCTAATGAGGCAATAATCAATTCTGCCAATACCCTTTGTTTACTGCTACAGTCTTCTGAGATTAATATCAAGTATTTGACTCTCGACTCATTAATTCAATTATGTTCAAATAGCGGAAGGGTGGCCGTTGATACTGTAAGTGGTACAAATTTAGATCTAATTGTCCATTTACTGTATAACGAAAAGGATATGTCTATATTGAGAAAGGCCATAGATTTCTTATACATTTTGGCAAATGTAGATAATGTGAAAATAATAGTCGCCCATTACTTGAAATTTATCTCGAATGTAAAACAAAGTTCAGATCCACAATTAAAGTCAAATGTGTCGATTAAAATAGCAATACTAATAGAAAAATACGCAACAGATCCAAATTGGTATATCGAGACCTCTTTGAAAATCTTATCATTGACTCCCGATAATTTATTTCATCATAACAACAACCATAACCTTCTATATGATAATAATGAACTGTGGTATAGATTATGTCAAATTGTAGTGAACAATCCTCAACTGAGAAAACTAACTTGTCATAATTTACTCGATTATTTGGTGGGTAAAAGGCATACTTCAGAATATATCATGAAAACGTCTGCGTTTTTGTTAGGCCAATACCCTTCTTTAATAATAGATCAAATATCGATAGAAAATTTATTTTCAATCTTTGCTGAAAGATACTATACCGTATCCAATATGACAAGATCCATGATTCTGACCACTATGATACAACTGTATAGATTTGAACCTGATCTGCTTGGATCAAACGTAATTAAATTTTTCCAACTAGAATTAAATTCATTGGATATCGAATTGCAGACAAGAGCATATGAATATTTAAAAATAATCCAGATCTGTAAAGTGTCTGGTGATATGACTTTGATAAATACACTATTTGAAACTATGCCGCCGTTCAATACCAAGTCAAATCCATTATTGAAAAGATTAGGTGGATTGCAGCAAGATGATCATTCTAATGATAGCGACATGGAATTTTCGAAGTTGGAAATATCAAATAATATATCGTCATATGATTCTTTAAAAGATACAGAAAATACAGGCCCATCTAACTCAGCTCCAAACAACATGACCATGCAACAATCGCTATTGGTACCACTCTCAAGAAAAGGTGGAACTGTAGAAAATAATAGGAACTTACTTCCAATTCAAGAGAATAGCAATAATGCTAATACCAAAGACTTAAATAACAGATACATGCAACAAAGGTTGACTTCGAATTGGAAGGAGGGATTTACTAGAATGCTTCAACATAGACAAGGTATCTTTTATTCTTCACCTTTAATGAAAATAATATATCGTATAACATATATTGAACCATATCAGGTAAAGATAAGTTTCACATATATTAACCAAACTGAATGGGATATTACAAGTCTATCTACAGAATACATTGCTGCTCATATCGAAAACAACCCAGAATATATCTTCCAAAATATAGAATCTCTAACAAACTCAAACATTAATCCACACAAAAGAGTAGAACAAAGTGTTCAAGTTGTCATAAGAAAACCTTTTAGTATAGAAGAATGTCCCTTAATTAACGTGTATTTTAATTGCGGTGGTACTTCTAATCATATTGCTTTGAAATTAGGTATAACAGTAATCTCCACTATAAACGCAGAAACAACAACTTCAAATGCCATTGCAGGTGTTACTTTACCCCAATTTATTGCACGTTGGAAAACTTTAGGAACAGCTCTTGGGAAGGAAGCAGAGTGCCATGTAGCAAATATATTAATTACCAATACGAATGAAACACAAGAGAGGAGTAATTCTATAACATCAATGCTAGCAATCTTGCAAACAAAATTAAAAAGAATTGGTATATATATTATCGAACAAACAAATGTATCTAACACACTTTTCATTGCTGGAATCGTTCATACAAAGACCGATGGCAATTTTGGTTGTTTAATGAAATTACAATGTCAACAAGATTGGACAGTGAACATCACATGTAAGACAACTCTTGCAGGTCCTTTAGCTACCTATGTTGTAGATTGTTTAAAATGGATCATCTCTAATTAATAACATAGGGCCTCTATATATATTACAGAAATCTATGTATACAATCATATAGACTCTCATATGCAAACATCAATGGTATCCCGCATTCCCATGATAATTGTAAACCAATGTCTCTGTTGAAGGGAAATAACATTAAAAAGCATAAGAAGGAATCAAATCAGGGTCTAAAATAGTAACGAAGGTCCATCTAACCCTTACCAGAGGATCCTCCAACCAATACTCCCCTTCTTTTAAATCCTTTGGCATTCTTTGAAATAAAGGGCGGAATAAAGGTTAATTATGGAAGCAATCTTTAAAAATTAGATATATTATAAAAGTATAAAACAGGATAATAAACATATTATCCATTGTAGGCCGTTAATTAAACACAAGTCGAATAGAACATGACTATACGTACATACACACATATATTTATTCCATTCGTATTCAAATATTGTTTATTTACATTATTAAATATCTAAGATCCATCTAACATACTCATATATTTACTATATTTTAAACCAACATATAACTATATCTGTATACCAGATAAATCTTATATTTGTTAATCAAACCTTTTACATAGACATTAAGGTTAATTGTCGCGGTATGCCAGATAACGACAAAAGCTTGGATCAACTAGATCCAAATTATGTTATCATATTCAACTATTCAAAGGATAATGTAGCACAGTTATTGGCAGAACTATCAATAAGAGGGCTAGATGCGGTGACTAGACCAGGTCCTGATGCTAAAAGTGTTTTTGTCTTCACTAGAGTAGATACTGAAAAAATCAGAAATGATGATATCTATTCACTCTCACAAGATTTACCTTTTATCATAGCACAATTTCCTTTATATGACAAGAGAACTTTGAAAAGATTAGACAAACTGTACGACAATTCAACGCAAAAGAAACCTTTTAGTCTTCCTACGGAGAGGGAATTAGTAGAATTAGCTCTGCTCACTGGAAATTCTAATCAATCTGTTTATTTTGCTTATTTTAAGTACTATATTCATTGGCTGATACCTCTTTCAATTATTGGTATTTTCGTCCGTATAACATTCCGGCGTAAACCTTCTTGGGAATTTAACAGACTATACACGTTTATTTTGTTTTTTTGGTCCATCACATTTATTTCTTCTTGGATCTGTAAATCAAAAAAACATTACATCTCTTTATTTGAAGGCATCTACAAGGTGAGTCTGTTTCAATCTGGTAATGGAAAAAAGAAGCACGACAAACATTACAAGGTGATTCTGAAGAAATGCTGTTTTATTCCAATCGCCATACTATTTATAATCCTGTCAATTTCTATTCAATTATTAAGTTTAAAGTTTGAGATTTTCATAACTCAATTATTTTCTGGTTCATTAATAATTAATTTACTTCTACTCTTTTCATCTTTACTGAATTATCTTCTTACAACATCGTTAACGAAAATATACAGGTCAGTCTTAGTTGATAAATTTGTCAAATGGGAGAATGGTTCTAACCCGAATGGATCAATTATCGAAAAAGACTTTGTTATTACCTTTTTTACTAGTTATGTCCCATTGATAATTACTCTATTCTTATACATACCCTATGGTTATGTTTTTGCTAATGAGATAACTCAAAGGAGAACAACCTCCTACGTCAACGTTTTTCGTATATGGCCAACAATATCAAATGAATTCTTTATAAATAACAAAAGGTTTAAAGACCAAATACTATACTATACCGTCACTAACCAAATTATTTCTATAGCTATAGAAAATCTTCTTCCATTAGGAAAACATATCATCAAAACTAGTAAAAATACAATAGCTACAGATACAGTTCATGATACTTTTTATGTTATGTATCCTAGATTAAGACATTATATCGAAACTCATTTCAAGGAAGACCTTAGAACGTGGGATTATGTAAATTCTCTTCAACAAAACGATTGGGGATCCTTTAATTATAATGAAAATATGAAAAAGTTGGTACTTCAATTTGGTTATATCTCCATGTTTTCTATTATTTGGCCACTGGCACCCTTTATCTCATTAACTTTCAACTTTATTACCTTCAAACTGGATTTATGGAGATCGATTAAAAAATGCACACCAATTTCTTTCCCTAATGTTACAAAAACTTCTGAATTAGAAGGTGATTTTAAAGAATCTATATCTCTGTTTGATTCTTGGAATGTTATCATGGAAGTAATTTTAATTATATCCTCAGTTATTTCACCTACTCTAACTCTGATGTATTCTAATTCAGACTTCATAAACGACAACAAGGCCAACATAAGATTGACAAGAGATGAATGGAATTGTTGGTACCCATTCAGATACAACTGGAACACCATTTTGGGATTTAGCGTATTTTTAGAACATCTTGCCATGTTCATCTATTACATATTTTACAGAATTTTGATCTCATCGCAAGAAACTCCGAAAGTTGGACACATTCCTATTGTTAGTACATCACAATTACCTAAGAAAACTAATTTATTAGATATAGTAATGCAAACCAATAATTATATGCAAGATATCACAAAAGAAATGAAGAGTATGAATATTAAGATTTTAAATAAAAATGGAATTAATCACAAGCATATTACTTCATTTAATGGGAAGGATTCTGGTACCACAGAGGATATTTTCAAATTTACTGAATCGACGCCACAGACGTCACCTAGAAAGTATGTACAACACACTCCCAACAGTCATATATTACCAGAAATTACATCTAAAAAAAAAATTCGATCATCACCAAAGTTCACTAAAGTAATAACTAGTCCGAGAATAATAAACAGCTACCGTGCCCCAAATAAAACACCAGATACACCTGAAAAAGATCTTTATGAAAGCATTGTTAGTACAGCTTTACTTGATCAAATTCCAATACCAAAGGATTATTATCCAAAAAATGATAAGGGAGACAATACAATCTTACCAACTATAAATAATGGTAACAGTACACTACCCATGAAGGTGAATCCACCTTTTAATGGTTTACACTTTCAACAAACTAATATATCAAAATACGATAAAGATATTTTTGAAAAACAGAATGAAACCTTGAAAAATCCAGTAAAGGTATACCCAAAACAACATGATATGTCTGTTATCCATAACGATAAAGACCTTGCTACCAAAGCTGCAGCAACAGTTCTTAAAGCAGAAAGAGAAGATGTACCGGTCATGCCATTACAATTATCTAACAAAAGTAATGAACAAAAAATAAACACAAAAGTTGAACCATTAGAAAATATTTCTAATATTAGAAGGTCACTTTCCTTGAGAAAAAAATCAATAGTTTCACGGAAATCTACTAAAATTCAACAATCAAGTGATGCTACAAACGATTCCTTGCCCCAAGCAATAAAAAACGGTAGTGCTGACAATATCCGTGGTTCTTCTTCAATTAAGCAATTAATCAAAAAAATTAAAATCAAGATGTAATTATTTATTAAGATAACCGAATCTCTCTTTCTCTATATATTATTACGTAAATAATTTATTGTTTTTTTTTCTTTAAAATCATATGTTTGCAAAATTTCAACTAGTCACAATATCAACTCTTGAACGTTTCCATGCATTATGCAAATATAACACTTCATCACCATCTAATCTAGTAAGACTATCACCTTCTGTCGTAGGGCACGCTGTAGATATTTGAGCATAAGTACCCTTTGCACCTCTAGCCTTAACAAACCTTCCCGGATTGATAAATAAAACATTCTTAATAATTCTAGCAAAGGGATTCATTTCACTAGGTATAATAACTACATCAGGTGCAATATTACCAACGAATTCAGTTAAGCCCAGATAGGCTACTTCTAAATCTGCCCCAGCTATATGTCTATATACTTTTTTATCCTTAGAAGGTATCGTTATCTTTCGAACCCCACCTGGGAACACTGGATAGAATCTACGTTGTTGAAGTATATGTTCTGCAATCCTATCAAATCTGTTACGCATAGATGTGTTCCCACCTTTAATGACCTCTTTCATATCTTTAAATATATCAACATTTGAACATCCAAAATATATTTCATTCAATTGAAAAGTTGATGGATTAGTGAAACATTTAAAATTTTTAGGCAGTTGTAATGACTTTCTATCAAAGGAATCTTGTGGATATGATGCGTGATTCGAGATGGCATCTCTTGTAGAGGGGATTAATATAACTTGAATAGCCGGGTCAATCATTTTTAATATGGGTGCTATAATCTTTGTAAACAATTCGTCTAAAGTTCTTGGCTGATTTTTTAACTCAGGAAATTCAGGGATGGTACCGTTCATCACCATCATATTTGTGACATCAATAAATGGACCAAACATTATTAGAGCATGTGGTCTCACATTGGTGTTAATCCTTTCAACAAAATTTATAAGATGAGATAAATCAAAGGAGTTTTCTGCTATATATGGTCCTGAAGTAACAACAATCTTAGATGAATTGTTATCCAATAATTCTTTATAATTAATAATGTCTTCTTCTATAGATACGGGTGCATCTGGATAAGGAAGATTCAAGACTTCTTTAACTAAGAAAAAATCGCCATTAACATTTTTCCCCCTAAGAGCTACAATTTGTCCAGCGAATAAAGATATTTCTTCAATATTATCAAAGTTAAGTCTTATTCTTCTTCCTACACCGCTGATTCGAGATGTTTCCAAAGACAAGGATTGAATATTTAGAAATCCGTCCGTTGTTGGAGAATCTGGAACAATTCTACCCACAGCATATATTTCATTTTGTAACTGAATTGTAGGATCGCCAAAACTTGCAGGGGGGATCTTATAATGGTTTTGTATTAATATGGCTGCAATTTCAATTTGTTCATCTAACACATCCGACACATCTACCAGTTTTTGTCTCATCGTTTTGAATTTATACTTTGATGGATCATAGAAAGGTTGAATCTTTATATGTTGTTTTAGCTTTTCCTCCGAACTGGATAACCCTTGGGAGATTTCCATATTTTGAGGATTCAATGAGTCAATTAAGCTTCCTGAAACTGCATCAGACGATTTTGAATTTGACACAAAAGGTGTGCTTGGTGTGGATGAGGGCTGAATTGAGGACTCACTTTTCACCTCTGTTTCACCATTAAATGAATTGTCGCCTTCACTTTTAAAATCTAGTTGATCACTTTTATCATTTTCCATTTTCACTTCTATCTTACGTTTTTTAGTGACCATAGGCGATTTCTGCAAACTAAGCCCAAACATTGAGGCATTGCTACCATTTGGCACTCTAACAGGCCTAATTTTTTTGCTTATAGAAGAAGGTACACTATTAGTACTTAATACACCACTGAAAGAACGATCACCTACTGACTTAGCGTATTTTTCTATTTTAGCTTGCAAAAATTTTTTAAATTGATCGATGTTGACAATAGTAAGGGCAGTTTGATTTTCGTGCCTCTCATTCTGGGAAAATTGTTCCCATTTGATGAATAACTCCTCAACTGTGACTGCATGCAACTTAATCAGATTATTCAATGCAGAAGTTATTTCTGGTTTAGATGCTTCTGGCCCGAAATATTGGATAAGCTCATCGTTAGTAGTCATCTTACTTTTGTCTGGTGGATGAGGCACTTTCTGCAGCAAATTGAAACGAAAGGAAGAAAAAACAAAACAGAAACCAAATAAAGGTTCAAAGGATTATCTGTGAATCTTAATCTTTCAACTTGTACTTCCTAGATCAATAAAGAACCCACCAAGTTAGGTGCTGAAACACGTAAACTCCAATTCTTTGATCGAGCATTGAAAAAAAGGAAAGGTTTCTAAAAAAAAAAGACACCAAAAAAAGGGCGACGCGATTTTTTTCTTTTAATTATGGAGTTTTTTCAGTTTATCCAAAAAGAGCAAATAGATAATTTCTCACGAAGTATTTTTGAAAAAATAAACAAAGTTAACAAACTGTACTTTCACTTAAATTTAGCAACATTATATATACAGATGGGAGTAAAATGTATGTAATCTCATTCAGATTTTATTTTTTTTTTAGAATATCTTTAATTACTTGCCCAGCGATCTTGTTAAACCATATCCCACCGGAGCAGTACGGTTTTGCATGGTATTATCCTCAAAAAATTGATGTAGTTTGTTATTTCTTTTCCACTGCATCTGTTACCTCGCCTTCTACATTCTCCAGCAATATGACATCCTTTAAGACTTCTTACTTCCAATGAAGTGTGACTACATCTTACAAAAGATAAATTTGACCTTTTTTCCCCATCTTAATCTTTTGTTTATTTCCTATACTCTTTTTGGAAAAGAAAGAAAAAAAAAACAGAAGGGAGAAACCTATTCGTTTTAAACTCCGTTTGGTGTTATTAAAACTGGCAAGTATGCAGTTTGTAGTGCAAATTATTGGTATTATTTATTGTTATTTTGATACTTTTCCTATTAAAAGGACTCTGTCAAATACGCTGTCTTCAGTATGTAATAGACTAAAATAAAGTTTCTTGGAGTCCATTCCGCGGAACCGATTTTGCTTCATAAAGATAAAAACCTAAAAACTGAAAGATAGATTTCTTGACACTTCGTGTTGAACATTTTATGTCTCTGTATTTTTGTAAAGTGTTCAACAGTAATAGAAACCATCTATGGGTTAGCGTGCAGGGAACATATGACTAATATTTATTATAATATAATCATTAAATGCTAGTTGGTACACTGTATTTGCATACCTTCTTTATATCCTATATATATATATATATATAATAATGAAGGGTTAAAACCCTGTGCCTAGAACATATCCTAAATGCTTGATGCCATGGATTTAATCAATCTATAGGAGAATTTATTTAGTTGACCAAACAGATTTTCAATCTCTTCTTGAGGTAACTTTTTAGTATTCTTTAGAATATAGTAAATGCTTGCGAGTATATTGCAACTTTCATATCTCCATTCAGTTATCTCGAACTCTGTAAATGATATCAATGATTGAATAATTTCAGAAAACTGGTTATTCTTAATAATGATAATATTATTTGGATTTTTATTTCTCCTATACTCCTTGAGTATATCTGATAATGTGCCTAATAAAAACGATACTACCATACCTTCCTTCTTCTTTGTTGAAGCATGCATTAATTGTTGGGAGTAATAATTGTTCGAATTGGAAGGTACATTCTTTTCATATTCATAAATCATAAACAATAATTTATTCAAAATGCCTGTTATTTTTTTGGAATCAAAATATCTTAGCTGTATCATCAACTGCCTTGTCTCTATCAAAAGATTATAAATCTCATTATTATAATCGGATAATTTATCAATCAATGTAATAAATTGATTCCATGTCTCTGTGACAAACCCAGATGATAATTGCATTTTATCTGGGAAATGTTCATTTACTAACAATATACATTGTAATAATATCAAAGCTTTGCTTGTCATGTTTGTTGGAATCAACATTGTTTCATCGGTAGACTGTAACAACATCAAACAGATATCTTGTAAAGTTGCAAACCCGCCATCTTCTTGTAACCACTTAATCAACAGTGTATTTTTCAGGTCTACATAAATCAAAGGCTCAATCAAATAAATCAAATGTTTCATAGTAAACATACCACTTTTAATCCTGTTCACTGCTTTAAGAAGATGATCGTATTGATTACGGTTCTTAGTTGGGATATCCTGTTTTTGTTCATAATTACGTGCAATTATTATATTTAACTCAAATGAAATAAAAGAATCTGAAGGCAATGAATCTATTAAGTTATATTTATCATCATGATTAAAACCTGTATTCCTAGGTATTCCCAATTGTTCCTCTAATTTAATCCTTGGTTGTATTTTTTCTGAATTGTTAGATGCTAAAACTGATTTTGAATTAGAGTCTGGGGATCTGATCCCTATCTCCGGACTAGAAGTTAATGTACCGTCTTCATTTTCCTTTCTCAACGTCTTCACTTCATCATTAATCACTTTTGGTGGGTCAGTACTAAACTTGACCGTATGCTCTTGCTCAGGCTTAAAATCTTCCTCATTACGTAAATCGATGTTATCTAACTTGTCATTTCCTACTTTATTAATTTCTTTTGACATCATATTCAACTCATTTGCGGGTTTCTTCTTTGAAAAAATATCACTCAAGTCAATATCTGATTTAATAGTGCCTTTTTCCCCATCTTCTTCTTCTTCAATGTTATTTAGCAGTTTAGAATTAGATGTTGTGTCATCGATAGTCTGATAAACACTAACGACTCTAGTCATCTGAGATAATTTATTTTCTGTAATATCTAATGTACTATGTGATGTACCATTCTCACTATCTTCCGATTTTATTTTATTTTCAAAGTCATCAGGTTGATTTACTTGTTTATCAAATGCGATATTTTGCCTAAATGGGTTTACCATAGTCATCTCCATGTACTTTCGCATGGTAATATCATCATCATGATTATCTATAGTCAAAACATCTTGAGTGGAATTATCCTCCACTTTTGTGGTCACCTGATCTTCTTTGACTGACTGTTGCAACTTAGCGTTTGATAGTTCGAATGTAGGATCTCGCATTTGTAATTCATTTGAGATTTTAAGTTTCTTAGAGACTAAATTTAGAGTATTCAAATATTCTAAAAATATTTTTTTATTGCACGTATAGAACTGGAAAATTAAATTGAAGTAGATAGTATTATCAAACTCATCTCCATAAATATCAAATATCAACTTCAATAATTTTTTAAAATCAGCATCCTGGATATTAAAATGAATTTTATCTTGAAATAAGTAGATTAACACATTCATTGTAAAATTGAAAAATTTCTCTCTGTATTTCATATAATAAAGAGAAACATCCTTATCAGCATATTTGGATTTCATATCATTGAAAAGAGAACTTATTTCATTTATGAATTTATTGATATCACTTATATCCAACTTTAAAATTATATCATCAATATTCATATTGCAAATGGAACATAGTTCAATTATGAATTTTAGTGGCATGCATTGCACAAAGACAGGAAATGAGAGTAGATTTTTCAGTTCAATAGGAACTTTTAATAAGATTTGTCTCATGTATAGCATGATTGTAGATAAAGTTGTCTCTATTAGTTGTTTATCAGATTTACGTAAAAGAAAATTTTGCAATAACTGTAAGGGATATTTGTAATTTTGAGGGTTTGATATAAAATTTTGTAACGAATGAGATTTAAAAGAAGCAATAATTCTTTTTGATTCTTCTTCTGGTCCTATGAAGCCATATTTATTATCAAGAGAAGTTTTGTTAATTGCAGGAGATGTATTTTGTTTAGAGTCCGAACTCTCCAAATATTTTTGGATAAGTGAATTAGAATGTGGACTATTTATCTCATCAGTTATATCGAATTGATTCATATTGTCAGTATCTAACAAAGTATTATTATTACCAGCATGTCTCACAGGTGCACTGACTTTTCTTTTTACCAATGGATTATTATCAATTCTACCTATTGTTGATGTACCAGATTTAAATTTTTTGGAACTAAAGTCGTTAGAATGACTGATATTATCGCTAGTTGACCTATAGCCAAAGTTTCCATTACCACCTCCATGAGTTGCACTATTAATTTTTTGTAAAATGGATGATGATTGTGTTGGTTGCGCATAACTTGGATATTTCCTCTTGTTTCCACTGTTTTGAAAATGGGTATTTAACAGACTAGAGCGTCTTGAATTATTCGAAGAAGAATTATTTGATGCTCGTTCATAGTCAATGGACAAATGCAAAGGTATTGATGATTCTAAGGATCTTTTCAACTGTGGGGAAAAGAAATTATGTAATAAGGATTTCCCATGTTCAGGATATGCCTTATAAAAATACCAAAAAGTTAATTTCATTGAATCCCTGACAGTTATCTGGGCATCTGATAAACCTCTTTTCAACCATTCTTCTATGTATAATAAATTGTTCTCTAATTTCACAGTTTTACTAAACTTAATAATGAAAATTCTAAGAAAAATTGTCGAGGAATTTCTTGGAACAATATTCTTTTCATTCATTAAAGTGAATGCACTCTGAAACATTTTATTGTGGAACTCATCAACACATATGAAAAAACATATCAAACAATGCAATGCCATCTGTGAAGATATTTTTTTTGTCGAAGATAAAAGTTGTTTTAATAATGTGAATATTTGATCTAACAATACCAATGGCATAGAATCACCTAATAATTCCAATAATTCTTTTAACAGTTGACATGAGTTTAAAGATAACGATGTTCTTAAAGATAAGATAGCTTTTGATAAATTTTCAATGAAATCCATTTCTTTTAAAGTAGAAATCATTTCACTTTTATTATTTTTGAGAAGTTTTCCATTGATTAATAGTTTCTCTCTTATTACAATAATATTTGCTTGCCTAACTTTCCAATTAGATTCAGTTTCCTTTTTCTCATGAAATGGAATCAACAATGTATTTAAATCGTTGGATAAAGTTGTTAGGTTGTCATATTTAGGTTTATATTTTAAATGGTTTTGGTCAAGTAAATTAGTCAACTGCGGTGCTTTATAATCATTTAGCAACATATTACATTCCATTTCTAAATCAAACACACCAAGAGATGGAATTGAAGTAGTATTATTAACGATTGTTATTTTCTCATTGTTATTATTATTATTATTATTATTAATATTGGTATTATTGTTACCGTTATTTTCTCCTGTCTCTGAAGATTTATCCATGTTTATTTCCTTCATGAAATAATTTTTCATGCCACTGTTATTCAATTTAGATTTGAACTCAGAAAATACTTTGTTATCTAGATATTTAGTTAATATATCATTTATTAATTCCACAATCAATTTTTTGTTGGTGTCTTCAGTATATGCACCATTAAGGTCAAAAATTTTATTATTATTCAATAGATGGATGAAATGAGGCAAAAAAATTTCTAAAAAAATTGTTGTGTTACTACTATTCTTATTACTTTGTAAATTTATTCTAGTTAAATCATCAATGATTAATAATAAGTATTTCAAATGATTATTATTTAATTGTTCTGATAAACAATTATCAGATTCATTTAAATCATTAAAAAGTTTCAGTAGAGAATCCTCCACATATAATGGAACAGTTAAATAAAGGATTTCAATAGCTTTGTTTGACAGTAACCAAATTTTTTTATTCAAATTAAATTTCGCTATATTAATATTTTGATCATTTATTGTATCTTGGATTTCAATGAAATATGATAACAAATCATTAACTAGACTGTTACCGATAGAATTTGGAGATTGGTATGATACCCTTTTAACTAGATACGATAATGCAGAGTGTGATATCAGAAGAAGGTTCTTTATGGTTTCCTCTTGATCATCTTTATATGATTTTTTTTGATTCAAAAATCTAATATAGGTGGGAATGTATAATAATGTCTTGAAATATGATTGTATATAATCAGTATTAACTAATTCTTTTTTAACATGACCTTTAAATCTTGTCAAAATATTCAATTTATCTGTTATTGTTAAATTTTCATTCGATATCTTTTCATAAATGTCAAAAAATTGATTTTTAGTTCTATTAATGGTGGAGTTATTGATATTGTCGTTAAATGCGGTGAGAATATTCTTACTTCCATTGTCGATACTACGATTGTCACTTGAATGTTTTAGATCTGACATTGAATGTTTACTTTATAGAAGTCAACCACCCAAAAAAGAGAGTATAATGTTGGTTTATTTTTTTTTATTCAAGCAGAATTGTGAACTTATCTCAATTCCTAATCCTGTGAGATGATATAATAAATTTGTATTGATTATTGGATATTTGGTAAAGTAGATTAAGTCAGTCTTAATATTTTGTTATAAACAATATTTCCAATTATCTCTTCTTTTTTTTTTTGTGTACGCTGAATATCATCTCTATTAAAAAAAGAAGAAGAAGCAAGGAAAAAGAATAAAATATTGTAGGGTTTCAAGAGTTTTCCAACCAAAAGTCATTTTTTATATTTAGGGCTAACGATATTTATTTTTTTTATAATGGTAAATTATTCTTTAGAGTTTTCACTTTTTTCTTGGATAACAGTTCTTTTTTTTAATTTTTTTCAAGTTTTAGAAACCAATTGAATTAGTGTTTTAGGTGAAGAAATTAATTCTGTTTGTGTGAGTTTTCTTATTTTTTTTTTTTCCTTTTTTTTTAGGGCGATTTTACTCTGCTTTTTCAAATAATTAAAATAGCTTAGTAATCTAAAGTACAAAGAAAAGTATAAAAAAACAAAACTAAGAACAGAATGGTACTTGAAAATATTAGATAATCATTACCTACTAAAATATCATTTTTATGCTTCCTGCTAATTAATTAATAAAATATTGCAAATAATAATAATAATAGTAATAATAATAATAATAATAATAATAATAATATTTTTTTTTTGGGGGGGGGAAGGAGGAAGGATGTCGAGTCATGTATTCTTACTATTTTTTTTACTTTTATTTTTCATTATTTCTAAAGGAAAAGATATATGTATATATATATATAGACATGTCGCTATACAATTGTGGTAGAGTCCCTGCTTGCAGTAGTGGTATGTAAATGTAGAGGTTTTTGTAAAAGATGGCCCATTCTTTCGATCTTTGTCCTTAGATACCCTTCAATTTCCTTGGAATCGATACCTCTAGCTTCATCTTGCCAATGGATTGGGACCATGGGTACTCTCTCCACACAGTGAAGTAAGTCTGCATGTTCCACTTGTGCAATCTTGTCTGGATTATTAGTCAACAGTCTAACGTTTTTAAGACCTAGATCCAACAGAATGGATTTGCCTATAGAGAAATCACGGGCATCGATAGGATGGTTCAACAACACGTTTGCTTGAACGGTGTCCGCACCCAGATCCTGTAAATTGTACGCTTTCAATTTTTCACCAAGACCGATTCCACGGCCCTCCTGTCTCAGATACACTATCACACCGTGGCCATTACCGCCCACTATGCCTGTTTCCGGTTCATGGTCGCAGGCTATCAATTTCCCTGCACGATCGAATTGTTCACCACAGTCGCAACGAGCAGACCATGCGTTTTCGCCTGTATAACATTCACTGTGTATTCTGACCAGAGTGTCGTTATGGGTTCCATCCCACGTGGTCTTTGGGTCGAATATAAGGTCGCCTGTAGCAGGATCAAAATGTAATTCTAAATCCAATTTATCATCCACATCTGCAGAAGTCCTACCAGGATACAATTTTCCTACGTATGCTCCTCTAATCATTCTATCTTGTTGGGACTCATTGGGAGACCTTCTTTTAAACAGGGAACGAGACCTTATGTCTTCACCGAATACGATGGCTAGATGTTCTTTATTGTCTCTATTATTCGAATATAAATGCAGAAAGATGTCTGGACCTTGAGTGGTTGGTATTCTAGCTCTCGCCACACAAAACACTTCAGGTAGAATTGTAGAATTAGTAGTAGTCATTTCTATTAAATACGTATATGCGTATATTTATGTATGTATTTTGATATGCTTAATAATATTATGCCAGATTGTAAAAGTATCTATTATGTTTATTATAAATGGGTATTAGAATGAGCTTTTTTTTTTTTATTGCTTTATTTATATTTATCTTTTTCTTGGTTTGTCTGATTGAAAATAATTAAGGGATCAAATGAACGACCGTCGACTGTCGTAACTCAGACTGAATACTTGGTACTTTTATTCTCCTCTGTACTATATATATCAAAAGGCAAGAGAATAAATATATAAATAAATATATAAATAAAGGCAATGGGAAAAAAAGAAAAAAAAAAAGAAATTGATAGGTTTGATGTGAAATTACTGAAATCTTGGTGATCGATTACCAAAAGAGGGGAAAAAAAAGAAAAAAAGAAAAAAAGAAAAAAAGAAACAAAAAAAAAAAATAAAAAAAGAAATAAGTTAAGTGAATATAGATGGTAATAATGATTTGTCATCAGCATCAACCATTAATAATTACTAATTAGTGAGTAATTAAAATAACGGTGAGTTGTTATTATTAGTAAGAAAGCCCCCGTCCCGTCCGTCCATTTCTTTCTTTCTTTTTTCCCCTCCCTCTGTCACCTTTAACGACGAACAAAAGATATAGACACTTTTTTGTTTGTTTCTGTCTGCTTGTCCGTTCGTTGGGGAATTCGAGGTCTGCAAAACCACTGCAGGTCGCACTACTGTTTTATACGTAACTTCTTGGTGTCTTTGATGAGTAGAAAAGCAGAGAGTATTTTTGAAAGCAATGTATATATGTTAAGTGTTCAAGGTTTTGGTTGATCATAATATTAATAGTAGGAAGAATTTATATATATATACGTGAGTTTGTTGTCACCGTTTCCGTAAATCCTTCTTGTTCCACATACAAGTAGTAGATGGATAGGTTTATAGAACACGTCTGTAACCCGCCACTCTTTTTTTTTTCCTTCTTCACTTTTTTTAATTACATCGATGTATATATATATATTACGTTTGTAGCGTAGATCTAAAGGTAGATTGTGTGTCGAAACGCAATAAAATAGTCGTTTCCCCCAATTCTTTTGTCCAATTCGACCATAGCACTCCTTTTATTCGCGCAGTTATCTGTTCCCTTTTCCTAAATTCTTCTCTTAACCCTGCCACTGACTGCAGAAAAGGAAGACAGAAACGTTTGTTTGTCTGTTTGTTTGTCTGTTTTTTTTTTTTTCGGTTTGTCCGCCATTCCGTCTTTTTAGCCCTTTTTGCAAATCTTCGTCTCTCTCTTTCTCTTTCTTTTTTCTCTCTTTCTCTTTTTTGTCTTTTCTCTCTCTCTTTGTCTCCTCCCCCTCCCCCTCCCCTATGGTTTATTTTGTTGGGAAGAGATTTAAAGAAAAGAGAGAGAAAAAAAAAAATTTTTTTTGATTTTGTTTTTGTTTTTGTTTTTGTTTTTGTGTGTGCCCAAACTTTTTTCATTCCCTTCCTTCTCTTCTGTTTCCCCCTTTTGTTTACCTTGAAAAATTCTTCAATTCTTGTCTTGTTTATTCAATTCGACATATATTAATACTTATCTAAGATCTCCCTGTAATTTTTTCATTAGTAGAACTAGATGAAAGGGGTCACAATTTACAAGATAGAAGACACAAAATACAAAGTACAAAATACAAAGTACAAAATACAAAATACAAAAAACAAAAAATAAAATAAAAAGAATATATAGCATCTTAACAACAACACTAACATCGATAAGATAAGATAAAATAAAATAAAAAGAGATAGAGAAAAATGAGTACATTCATAAACAACGGCACAGCACCAAATGACTCCTCAATTGCTATGCAATCCGCAGTGAACCACAGAGTCCTTTTATCCTTACCCGAAGCTGCCAAGATTATCGGTACAAAGGGCTCCACCATAGAGAAGATTCGTACCGATAATAACGTAAAGATCGGTATATCTGAAAAGATTCAAGGCTGCTCAGATAGAATTCTTTCTTGTGCAGGTACTGTAGTCAATGTGGCTAACGCATTGGCCGATGTCATGACGTTGATCAACGAGGATCCTGATTTAAACAACAGGAAATATCCTTTCCATTACCTAAATCATATCTTACCTCCTCCTTCAATCAACGAGATCTGTGAAAATGACCAATCCGATTTAAACAAAATTGGTACCCTCAGATTGATAATGTTGAATTCTCATTTGTCTTCCATCATCGGCAAGAATGGTCATACTATCAAGGGGTTGATCGATAAACACGGTGTTAAAATTGTGGCTTCAAGAGACTTCCTACCTGATTCCAGCGAACGTATCTTGGAAATCCAAGGGTTTCCTGGTTCAGTAGCTAACACATTGATTGAAATTAGCGAGATTTTGATCAAAGATGCCGATATCACGTTTTCTTCCGATAAACGTTATTTCCCACATTTAAGAAACCCAATCGACAACAATAACAATAATAGTAACAATAACTATAACTATAACAATAACAATAACAATAGTAATGGCGGTATTATTAACAGTGGTACTGGTATAGACATTTCTGAACTAGAAGTTCTTATCCCTGAAGCATATGTTGGTGCAGTCGTGGGTCGTCAAGGTAATAGAATCGCAAATTTAAGAAAATTCACAAAGACAAGAATCATAATTGAAAAACATGAATTAGACTTGCCCCAACATTCACAGAAGTTTAACGAGAACGGTGAACCATGTAGATCTTTCACCATCATCGGTAATTCCATGAAACAAATTAAATTGGCTGAGACCATGCTTTTAAAGAATTTACAAACTGAAATTGAAAGACGTAATGAAAGAGAAAGTAACTCAAACAACTCCAATAACTCAAATGAGGATGTAGATATGACATACTGAACCACTCACTTTTCTGTTTTTTTTTTGTATTTTGTCTTTTTTTTTTTCATCATTTTTCTTTTATCCATTCTCGACCTATCTTTCTCTCCTATCTTTCCTTTTTTTTTCTCCCTTTTTCCTTATCTCTTCTACTTCTACTCTCTTCCAAATCCATATATAAAATAGAGATCTTTTATTAAGTAATATATACATATATATATATATATATATGCATGTATGTATGTATATGTATATTTGTAGATATAATAAAAATTGTATTAAACAGGACAGAACAGAACAGAACAAGACAAAGCAAAACAAAAGATATATATATTATTTAATAGTTACACCAACCCATATATGACATGGGAAGTTCCAACTATCACTGGTGGTGTTCTCTTCTCTTCTTCTTTTTTAAATCTAATCCGTTGATAACATGAAAGGGAAACGTTAAGATTAATAAACACCCATACAACGCAATCAAAAAATCAAACAAAAAAATAACGAAAAAATAACGAAAAAAGAAAGAGAGAGAAAATGGTAAAAAAGGCTAAAAGAAAATTTAAATAAAAAAAAAAAAACGCAACATTTGCAGACTCAATCTGATATGAGTAGAATAATTGTATTTCTTTGTGTACGTATAGATAGTTATGGTTTGTACTGGGAATACAAATTGACAACATCTGTGGGGTGGAGTTAATGGAAATCAAGAAAATAATCAGTTTAATGGATGGATCAACAAAGATTATTTAATGGTACTAATAATAAGGACAATATACAAGAATCATCGAAACATTCAAGTTTAGAATCAAAGAGAAATACTGAGAATACATACATTGGTAACAATACACATGACCATTTAATTAATACCTTAGGTGTGTCTAAAAGGTTGGGGTCCTCAGTATTGAACGAATTGGATTTTAGAACAAATGCCAAATTTGAACAGTTATTTGTGTCCAATAATGACCATACTGAGCCATTAACGGATCTCACATTTAGTGAACGTTTCAATATCACACATAATTCACAATTTAAGACTATGGAATCTTTGAATACTCATTATCATGTTAAATTTTCAAATCATGATAATAGCGACAATAACAATAGTAATAATAATAATAATAATAATAACGACAATATTTATAAGACACCTTTAAAGAAAAATTTACAAGCCGAACAATTACAGTCCAATTCAATTAAAAGATTGAAAACCACACAAAATTTATTAAATACACCACCGCCAATTCTAGATATAACAAGAAGGATCCGTAGATTGAGGTTAAGAAATTCATTATCTAAAAACAATAATAATAATAATAATAATGTTAATGTTAATGTTAATACTATTGGTGGTGATAGTAATAGAAGTAGTAGAGGTGGTTATAGACTACATGATAACCATGATTCAAGGAGTATAGTGAATAGTAAGATTAAGAATACACCAATAACAAAACCACAAAAACCTTTAGAACCTCCAAGTTTTTTGAAACCTACAATCACATCATTGAATAAAATGAAAAGATCAGATAAAATAAATGATATAAATTCTAAGATTAGACCACAGAAAACAAGGGTGCCGACTACGTCTAGTCATCGGACCACTTCCATGAACTCTTCCCTTCAAAATAAGGATAAAGAAATTTTTGATGGAGAAAGAAGCGGTAGAAGGGTACAGAGTACAGGTAACGTTATATCAAGCTCAGATGAATCTTTGTCCGTATTCGAAAGATTATATAAACGAAACACGGTATCTAGATCAGTATCCATGAATAATGTAACGGGTAAGGATATTACTAAAAAAAATGGGGAAATAGATGAAAGGAATGATAAACCTATAGGGAAATACGCTGACAGTAGCAAGTCATCGAGTATTAAATTTGGTAGATCTAGGACAACGTCAGGGTTATCTGGTCATATAACGTCTAATAAAAATTGTAATATTTCATTAAAAACAAGACCAGCATGGAGATAAAATATTATTAATTATATATATATATATATATATATATATAAGAAAGGAAACATAAATAACTCAAATTGCATTATGCTTATACTAGTTATAATTAAAAGGTCATTATACTAAGAATATATAAAACATGTATCAATATACAAAAAAAAAAAAAATTAAAAAAGGAAAGCGTGGAACAAAACTAATTTATACGTGTATGTCAATATTGAGGCGAAGTATATATTGGGTTATTTCTATAATATTTCTGTTCATCTACCACTCTTTGTAAATCAGATTCAGATCTAAAATCTTGCCTCCAATTGCAAATTGAACAACGCAATTGTTTCCCCCAATGTATAGGTATTAAAGGGATAAAATAAAATGAAAAAAATTCTCTTCTTTTCACAGGAACCACGCTAAAATTATGACATTTGGGACAATATAATCCTTGGTGTTCGGGGTTATTATCATAACTTGAATCATAATTTTGCATCCCACAGATTAATGGTATAAACAAAAACATTCTTTTTTCTTATATATATATATATATTCTATGCTCTAATGTTGTTGTTGTCGTTGTTGTTTTTTGGAGTTACCAGTTAGTAGATTGTATTTTTCAGTATCCCGTAGTCTTGTCGTCAACTCTCTAATATATGAGTAATTGAACATTCCATGTTGTACATGAAATCGTGTAGAAAAGAGAGTCTAGTAATTTAATTAAAAGGGGAATCTTAAAATTATTTTTTAGCGCCTCCCTTCCCTTCCCTTCCCCCCTCCTCCCTTTTTTTTAAAAAAATAAAATGTATATTTTTTTTTTCCTCTTTTGTTGCTTTACGTTTCTTAGCCTTAATTTCCTATCTGAATTGCGGAGTTTAATTTTATGGACTCGAAAATATTTCTTTTGTCTTTTTTTTTATTTTATTTTATTTTGTTTTTGGGCGGGCCGATGAAGGCAAAGAAAATGTTCAATATATTTTCTTATGTTATTGTCACCACTTCTCTTTCCTTTGTTTTTTTGTATAATAGTGGTGGGTTACGTAAAAAGGATACCTACATAATAAATAATTAAGAGTAATTGAGCAATATTTTATAGACACAATGAAATAATCATTAGAACAAAAGAGGGGAAAAAAAAACTTTTGACATAAAGGTACGTATTAATGATGAGTATGAAAAAGTTATAGGCATAATAGAAAAATAAAGAAAGAAAGAAAAAGAAAAACCGTATGATTAGCAAAAGAACAAGAAGAAAAGTCATTGATGCTCCGATTATCGGGTTATTTTTTTTTTAAAAAAAAATAAATTGTAGGTAAGTGTCATGAAGAGAAAGAGATGCAAATAAAATTGAAACCGGATGATTTCTTTTGCCTTTCAATAATATTGAAGTGTGTGTTTAACATGAAGTATAAACTTATAGAAATCATTAAAGAAAATATGAAAAGCCTATCCTCCACTTTCTATACATATTTGATACGTCTCTAGTTCCTCTTTTATTTCATCCTTGAATGAAATTCAATTCTGGCACATAGATAATTTTATGTTGTAGTTCTTCTCTTGTATTGTAGGGTATATTCAATATTAACAAAGAGTTGAATATTAATAGTGTATTCTCCTCTGTGTCTTATTGTCTAAAGTGGAGAGAGTGGGTAGATGACTTTTTGAGAAACAGTAAGTGCAAAAAAGAAAGAAGAAGAAGAAGAAGAAAATCACCCGTGGGTAATACGGATAATATGATTATTAAACACTAATTCCCCGCTTGCAATAAGGTTTCTTAACATAATTAATTTTTATTTCTTTCTTCCATTGTTTTTCTTATTATAGAAATAGTTTCTTGCGGGGTTTCCTATTTGAGTAAAAAGGAGATCCAGTGTCAAGAAAAATATAGAGCCTCTCTTTTTTACGAGAATGTTAAAAAATTACATAATAGTAATAATAATAGTAATAATGGTAATAATAAGAGTAGTAGTAGTTGTTGTTGTTGTTGTTATTGTTGTTGTTGTTGATGATGTTATTATTGTAGTAATAGGGTAAAATACATATTCTCTATGGAGAAGACATAGAATAGCCCACACAGTATTTTCCTTCTTAAAAAAATTTGTTTCCTTCTCTCTCTCTCTCTCTTTCTCTTTCTCTTTCTCTCTCTCCTTTTTTTTTATTAATAAGGAAGAGTATCTACCATGTGGAGAGTGTGAAGACAGAAACGACGGTGCTATTCCAGTAACAGACTCTGGTAGATTCTTTCAACATCATTCAAACGTTTTTTTTTCCTTAAAAAGTAATAATTTTTTTTTGGGACTTTTCCGTTAACAATAGATGGAAGAAAGGATATGTATGTTTTGTTATTGTGATGGCGAACCCATATTGTAGTGCCTGTATAATCACAAAACATACATACAATTGAGGAGACATGTATTATTACGTCAAACTGTTTACTCCACCATATTTTTAAATGAGTGGTTTGGGTGTGTGTCTTGTTTTTTTATTTTTTTTCTTATTCTTCTTCTTCTTTTATTCTTAAGGAGGTTAATTCACGAACAAACAATAGAACAAAAAAAAAACAGCGTATATGTTTGTGGATATGTGAACCTTTAATGTTTAAATGTAGGTTGATGGGTTAATGGGTATTTATAGAAATTGATATCTCCAAAGATATATATATATATATATATATATATATATATCTGTGTTTGTGTCTGTGTGTATGTGTGTTATACCATCTTAGTTTCTTTTTTCATATGGACTGAGATCTGGCACAGATTTTAAGATCTATATATATAAAAACACTGGATATCAAATATTCAGAAATATTCTTCATCGAAAAAATAAAAATAAAAAAAATAACTAGTATACACATATACACATTCACATCCACATGGATATCCATTCCATTCATTTAAAATATTTATAAATAACTATGTTTTTCTTTGAAAATATGCAACAATCAAATCTTTACGACAGTAACAACTATACTGGTTGTAAAGATTGTTTCGATGACATGCAAGAAGACCCCCTTTTAGAATCAGACAACTATTTCTTAAATACTAATTCAGTACAGTCTTTTAATAACAGTGCTACTACTACCACTAATATTAATGCTAATACTGATAACAATAACAATAACAATAATCATGTAGATGGCTCCTCTAACTGTACTTACAGCTATTCTTATGACCAGACTCCAAATTTGTTGGGGGATGATATCTTCGATAGCATTAACTATATGTTCAATGATTTAAATTCAGATAACACTTTAAACTCTCCCTCGGGTTATTCAGAGAGAATATCTTCTAATTTGTCTAATGGTTCCAATTTTTCTAACGATTCCATGTTGACTCTGTCTTTACCTTTGACATTCAGCAAAATTATAAAAGACGACTCTGCTATTGCTAATAGTACTAGTGACAGAATTAGTGATATGAATGTCATTTCGCCATTTTCTTCAGTGGTGTCTACTCCTGAATCAGCAAAAAAAATTAATGATTTGTATAAAAACATCAATGAGAATTTATTATTTAATAATGACCCTCTTAGTACTACTGCTGCTGCTGCTGCTGCTGTTACTACTACTACTACTAATACCAACTCTGCATCCACAGCCACCACTACTATCACTAATAATGATTGTATTAATAATACTGATATAACAAAAGAAGGCAACAAATCAGCTAGTCTCAATATTATCAATGAAAAGACTAAAGAGAACTATTGGGTTAAAGTGGATAGGGTTAAAAGAATAAGAAGACATGACTATACTAATAGCCATGTTTCAAAGCTTCAAAATCCAAGGACGGGTAAAAAAATTGCAGATTCAAGATTGTCGGTAGCTGCATTGGCTGAGGTCCTTAAAGTTAATTCATTGGATGAAGCATTAGCCACAGAAAGATATATACTCGATAGCTTTGAAAATGAACTTCAGTATCCTCTAGGTTACAAAACATGGATTAGAGATACACCAAAGTGTGAAAGAGAAAGACTGATTAATCAGTTGTATGAGAGAACCAAACACAAATATCCATACTATGATAAATCCATCTTGGAGACAATAATTAGACGTTCAACCTATTCTATGATGCAAAGTAGATTAAGGAAGGACAGAAAAAGAAACAGAAAATTGTCCCAAAGCTTGAACTCCAATGCAGACACCACTAGCACTAGTAATATCCATCTTACAACTATTTCCAATAATAATAGCAACTGCGCAACTAGTACCAATAAAGTTGATGTATGATACTTGGTTAGTTATAAAGAAGAAGAAAAAAAGGATAATGGTAAATTGATTACTGGTTAAGATATAATTATTTGAGACATCAGGAAAAAGTCAATTATTAAAGAAAATAGGAAAAAAATTTAAAAAAAAAAAAAAAAAAAATAATAATAATAATAATAATAATAATAATAATGACTAATGATTATTGCTTACACATAATTAATATACAATATATACATGTATAATTAAATAGATATAACACAGTAGTATTTGAATCGGTATATTTTTTAAAAAAAATATTCAATTGATTTTATTTAATCTAGATACGTATATATATATGTGTGTGTGTGATTATATGTTTGAATTGTGGCTCATTTATTAATTGTAATATGATACAGTTTTACCTTGAATAATAAATAACTGGAATGAATACACATACATACCTATATATGATATGTAATGATTTACTTTGAACACTAGGAGTGGTATGCTATTATTGGAACTACAAGAAAAAAGAAAAAAGAAAAAAGAAAAAAGAAAAAAGAAAGATAAAAGAGTCATACGAATAATCAAATTATATTGTTATTGTTTGTATTTTAAAATCTTGTAAATGAACCTTTCTTTTTATTTTTTTTCATCTTTTTAGCTCTCTTATAATTAAGATGTCTTGCATCTCTCCAACCAGAAGTACTAATCTTTTGAGTCTTCGTTTCCTCTTTCTTTTCTAAACTAGCCAAATCATCTATCTCCATGGATGGTTCGTTACTTTCTTCATCTGCGCCATTTTTTGATTTTAATTCTTTTAATTTTTGATTTATCAGATCTTGTTTTAATTTCTCTGATATCCTCTGTTCACGAGCATTAACGGCGTTTTGGAATTCACCTTTACGTTTCACGGACTTAGCTTGTAGACGACTCTTTGCACGTAGTGATTTAGCCATAATTTGTAGCAGCAATAATACTTTGTATATATATGTATTGAATATAAATGTAGTGAAATTAGAAGAAGATAATTGAAGAAGAAACCGTATTTGGAATGAAATAATAAAAATGAAAAGATAATAAGTCTATAAAGGAGTTTTTTTTCTTTTAGTCACTTAAAGAGCAGTGTATTGACAGACAACAATCTTTTTTTTGGTTTTTTGTGTTTGTTTGTTTGTTTTTTTTTTGCCTTTATCTAATTCAAATTTGAGCTTTTGGTAAATAAACAGTTTCAGTATTTTCTTCCCTTTGATACATTTAAAGCACTTCTATTCCTCAGCACTGTCTATTAGATCGATGCAGCTTATGGCAAAGAGCATCGCAAATTTCACAAATTTTTTTAAAAAAAAAATTTTCTTTCAAGGAAAAAAGAAAATAAAAAAAAAAAAAACGAAAAAAGAAAAAAAAAAAAGAAACAAATTTACATACTATATGTAACATCCTTACATTCCCCATAGATTCTTTTATCAAAATCTTGTAAGCCTTTCACTGTGTAATAATAATAAATGAGGGAGAGAGATAGTATTAAATAACTAAGTGGTAAGATAAAAGATATATAAAGATGTTGTGAATATATATGTATATTAAAAATTCTTGGTTGGAATAGCAGAAGAGGGAAAGGGATTGGTCATTCCAATTAATAGAATTATCTTTGAATTGTATTAGGTAGTTCCCGATACATGTAAAAGGCGCCTTTTTGTCAACTGCAATAAGAACAAATTATTATACTGCTTCTATAACAAAAAAAAAAAAAATAAATACAATATCATTTTATATTGTCATGCATAAGTGGAATGAATTGACCTGTCCCTGGAATAAACTGCTCTTTATTGATAGGTGGGAATAAAGAACAAGGTCCATTTTTATGCGTATGCTTATTCTCATTCTTATTAGTGTCTGCAAAATAATGGTCTGTGACTATTCTATAATTATCAGTGTAAAGATGATTATAAAACTGACCATCTATGTTATACTTGCTTCCATTTGAATTCGTTTTTGTAAATTTATAATTCACTTCTTCCGTATCATTTTTATTTTCCTTTGACATAATATATGTATTATTTTAATCATCACCCTATAGAATAAGGTCTGTTATATTTAAATAGATATGGTAGATATTTTTATTAGTTGTTCTGCTTTGACTTTGGTTTGGTCTTTTAGCTCTCAGTCTATATAAACCCAAAGGAGGTATGGCCGACTTCAAACAGCATGGAATGATACGTAGGCGTTGACACAACTAATATTATATACCCAGTAATTCTCTTCTGGGTCGAGCTTTTTTGTTTGTTTTTTTTTTCGATATTTTATATGTTAGTCCTTTAGAAACAAAGAAAGAGATGGTGAGTACCAAAACAGAAATAAGGGTACGATTAAGTGGCTAGATTGCAATTTTTAAAACAAGATAGAGGAGAGGTATTTACCACAGATATAAAACTGCAGTGTTAGAAGTATATATATGTATATATATATATATATATATATGTGTGTGTGTGTGTGTGTGTGTGTGGATAGAATCGTTTTACCTTTATGACTCAGACAGCCTTTGGTGCACACTTTTAAATTATTATTATCTGTCTCAGAGAATCATCATGGTTTGTTGCCGAACATGTAAACGTCATTAAGAAAAAGAAGAGGTCATCCATCCATTTCGCCGTTTAATTTTTTTTTTTTAGAACTTGCGCTTTTCTCTTTCACACATTTTTCCTTTTCTTTTTTTTTTTTTTTTCGTTAGAGAAAAAGAATTTGAAAAACAGAAGCACAAAAAACAAAGCGGGAAAAGGCAGTAGAAAGGGCCCATGTTACGTTCAAATGAGAAGGATATATTACTGTTATCTAGCAATATTCATCAGCACTGTTATTGTTACTGTTACTGTTACTGTTACTGTTACTCAAGCAATAATACCTTGTTGTTGGAGATAGGGCAGCTTTATAATTGACATGTCTCACTGGAGATTTGTTACTTGATTTGGTCTAAAGGCCGCCTACATAAAAAATCGTAGACATTTTTTCTTTTGCCGTCTTTTTCTCTTTATTTTTTTTTCTCAAGAGAAACAGAAAAAGACGGCAAAAAAAAAATTAAAGTAACTATAAAAGATTTACACAAAAGTGCTTCTTGATAGTCGCAGACTGTGGGGTCCTATTGCTTAAACTGTGGGGTTGATACATACAATAATCTCACAATCATCATAACCTATTCTTTTCTTTTATGTACTTCTCTTTGTTTATTTCTTTCTGAAGATGATTAAGAATAAAGACACTAAAGTATGATTGTTTTAATTATTTTCTATATGTGTATAATCTATATGTGTGTATACTATATTGTAATCTAACACAAAATAGTATTCTATATATATGTATATATACGTGTGTGTGTGTGTGTGTTTGTGCATCTGTGTGTCTAGGCGGCCACCTTGAACAAAAATAAATGGTTGAGTAATTCTAGTTATGTTTAACGAAATTGATGACATCAAATAACTGGTATATAAAAAGACTCGATATAGAAAAAAAAAAAAAGGACAAAAAAATGGTAGTAGAGAATAACTGCACATCTACAACATAGAATGTGAAACTTCCATTAACTATATTCTTGGACTTCTTTGTTTTCCCTTTTTTCAGTATCTTCGATTCGTTTCATTTGTAAACTAACCTTCATGATTATTGGTTATATGATTGCTCGTTACCATTCTCAGTGAATTTATACGCAGAGAGTGGAGGAAGTATCGTTACACTATTTTCATTTGCAGAAAAACGTCTGTTGATGTTATTAGGAATATTATGTGGGGAGGAATATGATTTCTTATGAGCAAGATTATCAGTCACAGTAAAACTATTCTTTCTCACATTTTTAGTTGTAGAAGGTATACTAGACCTTGATATCGAATAGTTGTTGAAATTATCGGGTTCATTATCATTATTACTATTATTACTATTATTATCGGGACTATTATTGCTATTATTATTATTAAACATTGGATAGGAAGAATATGGAATAGATGGTAAAACTGTTGATTTCAACATGTCATTATTTGCTCTAAAGAATTGATTTTCCGCTACCGGTGGTAACTTTACCTTTTCATTGTTATGATGGTAATGATTATTCATACGGTTGATATTTGGAGAATATATATTAGTGGAAGCAAGTGGGTTTTGAGTATTGTCAGAGTCATTTAAATCAGAGATTGATTGTGATCTTCTTTCATTTTTGGATCTCTTTGGCGATGTTGGATTGTTTGTTGCCAAAAATAATTCATGCGTCCTTGACGAAGTTGTTGATGAGGTTGCTTTGTCACTATTGCTGATAGATAAAGATGGTGCACCCCACTGCGGATAGGATATTGCTGACCCAGATGATGATAACGATGATGATGATGATATTATGTTATTGGCCGGTATAGTCCAAGGTTTTTCTACATAATTATAAGGGTATGTCTGGTATTCTACTGATGATTTATTTTCATTCCCAAAATTGTTTTCAAAAACATTTTTGTTAATATCGTTGGAATTGATATTATAAACACCACTATAGGCAGTATTATTATAAGCATTATTAGTGTGATTAATATTGCTACCATTGATATTATTATTGTTGTTGTTACTGTTTCCCCATTCAGGTCGTTGTTGTGTTTGTTGTGGCGGTGGTGAACCACTTGCTATGACGAGTGAACCATCACTATAGGTGACAGGCCTTAGAATATTTGGTTGTAAATTATCTTGTACAAACATGACAGGCACACTCTGTACAATGGAATAAGTAGGAGAACCACTAATATTTTGATTCTGTACCATAACTGGCTGCCCAGATACTTGTAACATTTGTTGTTGTGGTTGTGGTTGCAGTTGCGGACTCTGTTGGTAATATATAGTGCTACCATTAATATTATTGGTATTGCTCATATGAATCGAGTTACTTCCAGATCTACTAATATTGTTACTATTACTTCTTGATGGTCCCATTATTGTGTCTTTATACTTTTGATAATTTTTATCATTATTCATTGCGTCGATAATTTCGTTAAAGACCGTATAAAATAAACTTAAGGATCTTTCATTTTGTTCTGCACCATTTTCAATTAAATTTAATACTTCACTGTCTAATGGAGTTAACGTTATATTACTTGAAAGTTTACTCAAAATAGATTTTTTCCAAACTTGAATATGAGAAGATATTTGTTTTTTAGTTCGAATTTCCCCTGTATGAAACCTAATATACAGTGATATTAACTCATTACGACCATAATTTCTATTTCTTATCTTTGTCTTAGAAGTCCCACTTTTTATAATTAGACGTAAAGCTGAGATAAATGCTCTCTCCACATTAGCTGGCCATTTATCATGACTATATAAAAACTGTAGATATATTGAATTGGGTTGATGTATTCCGTCTTTATGATGCAATGAATGTGGTGGAGAAATTTTTGTTGCTATGTCATCTAGATTAGCTTTATTACTGTTACTATTGGTGTCGATATGAGGTATTTCAAAGCCTTGTAAATGCGGTTCTTGCTTTGGTGAAATTGGTGGATTATCTTTTGTGTCACTCGAATTTAAATTTGTTACACCTTGACTATTTATCATCTTGTTAAATATTTTATTATGATTTTATTCTTGTATGTTGTGTATGGGTTTTGTCACTTGCTCGAATAAAAATAAATATTCTTGAAGAATCAAATCAACTATGGAAGTATGATGGAATGGGATTTTATTTACACATTTATTTTAAACAAAGGATTTTAAATCAAAAAAAAAAAAAAAAAAAAGATTGTGAAAAGTTAGGAAGGTATCGAAATATTGAATAGATATTTAAATAAATTTGTTTTATTATTAAAGATATTTATATTGAATATATATTTGTACTTATTGTTGATATCTTATAGAATATTTGAACCTAATGCACTTGAACTGAAAGATTTATCGGAGTAAGATGCGTGTGGTCTTTATATTAAAAATTGTAAAAAAAAAAAAGAACAGAAAGCTGAGAGAAAAGAAATTGTTGAGTAAAGTTATAATTTGTGTAGATAGCTAAGGCATAAATCCAGCCTCTAAGAAATGTTGTTAATGCAGAATTTTGGGAAAGTGAACCATCCAAATAGGTGTTGATGCGTGACTATATAAAAGAATCATATATATATTTATTTACAAAAAAAAAATTGAATATATTTTGTGGGTTGATATATATCTCCAATTAATACCATTTACCACATTCTGATCGGGATCTCATATGGTGCAAGATAGCGTGAAACAGATGTAAAAAAAAAAAGAAAATTTTGTCATGCAGATAATAATTGACAAAATATTTTTGAATAACATTATAAAAAAACTTTAAATTTGACCAGCTATTGTATTATACAATATACTATTAAAAGTACAATACAAGAAAATAGAGGAGATACAATAGAACCCAACATGGTGCTGTGAAAAAAAGTCAAAAAAAAAAAAAGAAAAAGAAAATTTTAGAGCAGTAAAAAAAAAAAGCAATAAAATTTAGCAAATTGAAAATAGAAAAATTAAAAAAAAAAAAAAATATGAAATTTCCGAAGAGAAATACCGTTCAAATAGAGTCTCGGGAATTACATCACCATGGACGGTATGCTATTAAAATTTTTCACAAAAAAAGTCTTGTAAAAAAATGTACTTCCAAAGAAAAACTTTTTAAAAATTTATTAGAACCCTACTATCCAGTAACAAACTTCTAACATGTTTTTAACTACACCCTAACTATATTAGTATCTATAAATAGTTATATAAACAATATTGAGTATACAATCATGAACAATAATAAATTCACCGCCAACTATCCTTTTGTTATTGCATACAAATATTTAGAAAACATCTCCTTTTCACATGTTTGCTAAATGTTAGATATCACTAATCTTCAAGAAATAGATGTAAAGTTACAAGTTATAACCAGGTATTTTAAATGAGGTTTTAGTGGAATTATTGAAAAATAAAAGGACATCTAACGTATAGTTTATTATTAAGTTACCTTAATATAATTTACTCAGTCTGTACTATACATGAAATCCATGTAAATAGAGAAATCCAAGATGTGTTCTACAAACCCTAACTCCAAACAACTATGGACATTGAAATTATACGATATATTGTTTCCTGCCCGACCTTTTTGTGCCGATGTTACAAAAATATCTTTTTTTCAATTTGTAATTTTTTCGTCCTTAAATTTTTTCAGGGTATTGCCACTTTTCCAACATTACCTCCAAATACAGGAGATAATTGATTTATTGGAGTAACTGGGAATAAAAATGAAAAAGAAACATACAGTTCAAAGGACTCTGAATAACTACGACTATTTATGGACATAATCAAATTTAAGAAAAAAAAAAAAGTTCGTCAGGGGCTACCAGAGAAAATTTTCGAACACCATGGAAAAAAGTAACTATCGAAAAAACAAACGAACAATAAAAATAGCTATTGTAATAGAAAAGATAGGAAACAATACATTCTAAAAAGAATGGAAGGATTAAAAACTTTAAAAAACTTTATTTTGACTTTCAAAAATTATGTGAAAATGGAAGAATATAATATCACTTTTTATGGAAACTAGAACTGTGTTTTAAGGTACGAGAAAGAGGTCGTTAGTAGTGATACCCCAGTACAATTTTCACACAGAAAATTTTGTAACATAAGGCACCCCTGAAAAAAAGTCTTTAAAATTCTATCGTGAATAAACAAATGTCTATATTTATTTTTTTTTTTGCTCCCAATGATAACTTTATCAAAGTATTCATAAAAAGAAAAATAGTAATATTTTCATATAGGTTAATATCTCCTCCGGAGGAAGAATATTATTATACATTTCTTTAACATCGGTGCTCATATTCTATGAACAGCATTTAATATTATTATTACTAAAGGATTTTATAGCGTATTCCCCCTCGATTTTTTTCTAGGGAATAAACAATTATACAATTGTAAATAAAATATAAAAACACAATGTATATGTACTCTTCACCCATATTGGCAATTTACTAAGTAAAGTTATCCTTTTGTGTATTCTTTATTTTTCATTTTTGTTTTTTGATAATTTTGAATTTTATGAAATATCTCTACAACACTGGATTATGCATAACACAAGTATCTCCTCCTTGAGGGATTAATTCATTTCCTGAATAGGTGGGAAATCATCCTAGCAAAATACATTTGTACGAAGTGTCCCAAACAACACAAAGAAATACAAGAGCATATCGCATGCTATTGTATGTTCTTCAACTATTATGTAAAGTCTCAGTTACAGTAGTTGAATAGAATTTTTCACCATTATTTTGTTAAGATGTATTGAAAAACAAACAATGGTTATATTCAATTATTGTGAGAAATAATTTTTCCTTTAATCTACTTTCTACATGTTCAATTCTACCCGTCTTCTAGAAGAAGATATAAAGTTTCTAGTTATAACTATGTATCTTAAATAATTTTTCGTGTATTAATAAAAAGAGATAAAGAAGATTTAAAGAAAAGCTACTATTATTATTTTGTCTTCATGTTATTTATTCAATCTAAACTACACTAGATCGACGTTAAATGGTTTGTTACTGGCTTCAAGTAGTTGTGGTGATTGGAAAAACTCACACTACTGTTTCCCACCTAACATTTTTTTGTATTGACATTATTCATGCTTCCTTTTTTTCAATTGTTAAAGTTTTGTTCTAAGGTGTTTTCAGGGGGACATTACCTGTTTAACTTTAATTATTCTCTGAACAATTTTGACCACAGCGGGTTAAAAAGTTTTCACATACCGAAAGCATTTAACATACATGTATTTCATTTCTTTTTTTAAGGGATATGGTATTCTTTATTAAAATATCTTACCAGTACATTGGATGTAAAGGAGTTTAAATATTCTGAGACAACTAATTCTATGTTTTTATCTCTTCAAGTAAATCACAATGTTATAGGTTTCCTTAATTTTAAATTTTTAATGGAAGATGCCGCTTACATTTGAGAAGTTATTATACCTACAAACAGCGACATATTCAATAAGAAATGTACAATACTTGTTTTCAAATTACAAAAACTGTTTTTTGTTGATTTGTAGAGATTTAGTTATCTGGAATTCTCAGACAAATACACAAAAAAAAAAAAAAAAAAGAAAAACAGACAAAAATGGAAAAGGTAACATTTTTGTGTAATAGAAAACAATAGAATAATAGATCATGATAATTAATGATGTTCATTTTTGTGCTCAAAAAAAAATGTTCTTGATTGGTAATGAACGGTATTGTTTTATGGGGCGGGCCTTATCGCATTACACTTTTTTTTTTTTATATCCGTTCCCCTCGTTTTTTTTTGTCATTGTTATTTTTTAGTTACATATTATATATTTGGAAATTTTATCTTTTCTATATTTTTTCGGTATTCTCTTTTTTTTGTTTTCTTAAGCTTTTTGTAGGTCTAAACAAAATATTTTCACTCTTATCCAAAATAGTTTAGTAAATTCTTTAGGGTTAATGCCTTCTGTCGATAAGAGACCTGGTTTCGTTGTAACCATGAGTCCTAAGTGAAAAACTTTAATACTGCTAAACCTTGAACGTGATGTATTACATAGTATCAAAAAGCATTATCTTAGTTATTAGGGAACAATTTATATTTTATTACCCTTTCTGGTACATGGATGGATTTTCATGGCCCTCCATAGTTAGGGTTGGCTCTGGTTTTTCTTATTATTATAAATATGTCTGTTTGTTGCTTTAGGGTAACCAAAATTTTTGATGACAATAGTAAATTTTTTTTTTTTTTGAGACGTTCATTTGTCTTACATTGAAAATATAGAACATTTTAGAAATCCTTTCGGGTCTTTTCCTTCTATGGAACAAAGGAAAAAGTGGGGACGAAAAACTATGATAATAGAGAAATGAAACGGTGTATATGTGACAAAGTTACGAATGTGCCCCTTTTTTTTTATCTGGACAAGATTGTGTTATTCAAAAAGAAAAAAGAAAGAAAAGACCACCTGAAGTTTGAAGTTCCTTTTTGTAGAAAATATTTGTGATAAAAATAATAATATATCCTTAATAAGAAGCAAATTTTCTATTTTATTTCATACAATAGTAATAATTAACTCTATTATTTGAAAAATTAAACTTTTTTAAAGTTTGTGAGGGGGTCTAGGAATTACTAATCCTCGTAATTTACTCCGATTAATCATTATCTTCGCTATATATCTCTTAAAAATAAAAAGAATAGTTAATATTCTTCTATTCCCACATTCGATTAGCCATCTTTGGAAATTATGCAATAATCAAATAAAAAAAATATTTTTTTTTTGATGAAAAAGCCCATTTTTGAAGAAACAATCAATTATTACCAGAGTACAAATTCTCAATAATATCGGATATCCAACCCGAAAAGAGATTATTTCAGTAATCAAATATTTTCTGGAAGGAAAGAAGCAAAAAAATAAAAAATAAACAAGATTTGGATTAATCTATTTGACTTTGTATCTTAAGAATATTTTATCTATTGTTTTATTTTTGTTTTAAACATATCTTAAATACTTATTTGAAAAACAAAATAAAGGTCTGAATAGAGCGTTATACTCTTTTATCTCTCCGATATATGACCATTATTTTTCGTTTAGTGATAGATTATTATGTTAAGTTTATCTTAATAAACATCATTTTGTCCACCTATTTTCAATTTCCAAACAAAGTTTGGAAACTTTGAGAATAGCCAAAGATCTAATAAGTTACATAATAGATAAGGGGTAAAAAAAACAATTTGAGGTAGATTCGGGGATTATATTGTCCTTATTTACTTTCAAAATATCCATTTTTGAAACAAGAAAGTGCTTCTTTTTGTTTCTTTGAAGAAAGAGTCTGTTTTACACATTTGGTAAAAATTACATGCGGGTATTTCCTCTTCAAACTTGAAAAAAGAAGGAAAAAAACTTTTTTTATCATCATTATAGTATTTCAACAAAATGAGTTGAATATTGTACCTTTGTAAGAAAGGATTGATTTGTTCTTTACATTAATGTCGTAATTAATATAACGAAATTGTTGTTTTAATTTAGTAAAATAAAGTTAGTGTTTAATTTTGTAATAAAATAACTATGAATATAGGGATATATATATGGTTTGCAGAGTAAAAGAACGAAGGGAATTGTCTCTTTTATAAACACCTATATTAGCAGCTTTTGTTAGAGTTGGTCGTTGTTGTTATTTTTTGGCATATCAGAACTAAAATACATGAATAGTTTTGAAAACATGTATGTAACGTTTATAATGAAAGATTGTAGAGGACATGCTTTTTCTATTTTGCAATTAACATGATGATTCAATTTTTTTTTTAATCAAATAGAGTGTTGTTTTACATTTTAGTGAAATATTCTCCCTTTAATTCACAACTTTATTAATTGGAGAAAGGTTATATCAAGAAGAGTCACATTAAAATGTTTAATAACGCTAATTCAAGGTGAAAATACAGTTTAAATATTATCCCCTCTGTTTTACTTTAAAAGTAGATGAAGGTTTTGATAAAAAAAAAGAATATGATACGGCTTTTTTGGTAGGGAACTACGTTTTATAGTTTTATTTCATAAGCAGCCATTATAATAAATCATTTTATTTTTGATTTTTCTATACGCTATAATGATTGGGAAAAAATTATTGTAAATTGTATTGTGGTTCATGGAGACGTAATTGAAAATTAAATTCTCTAGTTTATTGATTATTAGGAATAAAGAATCGAAGGCACTCAAAAAATGAAGCTCAGATCGTATGTAGATGCATACAATTATCAGACCACCTTTAAGTTACAGATTAAGGGAGAGTTTATTTTGAAAGAAATTTAAATATCGTGAATGTGGTATAAAAATAAATTATCCTACGTGGTATCCGTTCGGTATAATTTAATAAAAGTAATACATTTGTACTTTAGACGTTGTTAATATTATTTATATTTGTTTGGAATATCGGACAAATATATATATATATATGTGAATAATCACATTGATAGTTGAAGACGAATTAATAGACATTATTCATAAGAAGATACGCCTAAGATGTTGCTGAAGCTAGTGGTCATGATAAAATAGTGAATTTATTAGTGTATTTATTATTATTACAATTCTTTGGTCTCTCTTATATAAAGTATAAAATAAATATATACATAAAAAATATTACTTAAGATGTTTAGAGAGAAATTATAATAATTTGTTCTTTACCTTCTTGTCCTCGTCTTATATAATTTTATTGTAGGACAAACAATTACTCTCATATAGTTATGTACAAGTTTGTATTTTATCGGTTTTAATATTAATAATGCCTATTGATTTATATCTGCTGACGCAAGGCTTCAGTATCGAAAACTTTGTTAATATTCATTTTAAATTATTATATAAAATTGATGTAAATTTATAATAGGATATTGGTGGTATTATAAATATTTGTTATATTGCTTGGTTTTCTACTTTCTACATAACTAATATACAAGATACAATAATATACAATGTAACTCATTTTATCTTCGAGTCTTCTTTAATATAAATTTTTCATAATTCTTTAATCACTTGGTACGATGAATTTAGATTATCAAGCATAGCTCTAATCATATTTCAACAATATCCAATCATTTTCGTACTTGAGTGTGTAGCTTCATCCGATATTTCCAGCAATTATTTGTGTTGTGTAATAATTATTTATTTATTTATTAAATGAAATTTATTTACAAATTAATGTTTGCGGGAAAAAAAATCTATTTTAAAATTTTATATGTTAGGAAATCTAACGAGGAAATAAACAATCATATACATAAAAACAAAATTGAAAATATTTTCTGTCTCATATACTTGGAAAATTGGTTTCTTTATATAATAAGATTATATATCAGAATTTTTAGTATTTATCAGATAAAACTAAACACTTAGTTACATTTAGTATTTCATATTACATAAAGAAAAAGTTCATAAATTCTTAAACTGTTATACTATTACTCCACCGTTACTTATTATTTAATGGTATGTAAACAATTAAACGACACAACTATATTATTATAATACTGTAGTTATATTACAATAAATGTATTCTTGGTAAATAAATCTTCTGATTTCAAAATTATTATTTTTTTATTTGTGCTACGTTTATTACATGGATATACTTTATCTAGTTCAACAAAATGTACACTTTAAATTTCTAATTTTAAAGTATTTTGTCAGTCTTTCTATATGCTATTTAAGCAGTTTAAGCAATGAACTTAATAACAAAGAATTTTTATTGTATTTTAGTATAATATTTCAAAGTTTTGATATGATTAACATGTAACTATTTGTAAGAAATACTAATTAGGAGTCCTAAAATATGTAGTCCATAAGTAACACTAAATGTCGAGACAGAAGACTTGGAAAAGCCAAAATTCTGGACCCAGTCTGTGTGTGCATTTGGCCGTTCGGTGGATTAACATTGGTGACAAATCACTGATAAACTTATTTAAGAAACCTCTGGTTACTGAGAGGCTGTGATGTAAGAGGTAATAACATGCATTAACACTCTTATTATATCTACTAGATTCTACACTAGAGATAGCAACATAAGAAGAACAACATGAATTATATAATTGATTCATTAGTTAGAATCAACGACTGTATAATATGTAAGTGCTTATATATAATTAATATCCATTTTTTAGTATATTACTTGAGATGACCCCTTACATCTATGTGACATATGTTGTCCTGATGTCAGAGTAGACGATCTTGCAAACTCCTTAGTCGGCAACTACATTCTTATTTTTCTTGTTTATAAACGGACATATATATCTGTATATCTGTGTATCTTAGTTTACTCCGTATATACGGTATATTTATATATCATATATAGAGGACAACAGCCAAGAGTCAAGCATCATATTTATTATTCTAGAAGAGTACATGTAATATTCTTAATCTTTGTAAAAGAATTCCTCTTCTTTATCTATTTTCCTGTATCTTTGTTGGAGTTGGGAAAAATTGTTTCTCGTTGTCGTCGAAGGAATATAATGTAAGTAGGTAATTATAAGGAGTCATGAACCTTAACCTCTTACTTTAATTCTGGGTATTCGAGGATAACACTTATTATTAATTAATAATGAGGGGAGGACAGAAAAAGAAACAACAACAAAGTATTACGATCCTGTATACTATATATATTATATCTTTATATCGTTATTTATTTAATTATACTATTATCTATCTGTATTCTTAGATATCTTTTTATCTTTGAATACATTATATCCGTGCAGGATTTTATCATTCCCGTGAACTTAGTGGACATTATATGTAATATTCGTAATATCTGTAAAAAGATTACTCTTCTTTATCTCTTTTCTTTTGACTACTGACTCCGACAGGACCTTCCAGAGTACTGTTCGCTCTGCTATTAAAGGTAGAGGTTGCATCTAACCTCTTAACTAAGTTTCTAAGATTCCGCCATGTGCTATCAAAAGGTGGGTGTTATATTAAAGCGGCTTGCCTGGTTCTATAAGGAACCTTTCGAAAAAATTCTCAAGCCAGCAAAACTTGAGGGATACCCTTTGGAGCAGACTTAGCTAGCTCTGCGAATTCGGTGGCAGTTTGATCGACAGATTCGCCTCAAACATTGTATGCCTCTAACCGAAACATGAAGTTCCATTCACAGTCCAATGGCTGAAAATGATCTTCCAACTTAGCTAATAAGTCCTTGTAATTCTTGAACGTCCATTCATGCTTCTCAAACCAATCACGAGCTGTAGCCTTCAACCTGGAAGAAACTAAGCTAATTTTAACCTTTTCATTTGGAATATAATCCTCATTGACCTTAATAAAATCCTAGATATCATGCTTCCATTTTGTAAATTTAACCTTGGGATCAAAAATGTCTCCACCACCATAGTTCTCAATTTCCTTACGAATATCATTTTTCAATGTATAAAGTTTATCAGTATCCGTAACTATAGCAGTACCTCCAACGGTTGAAACAGAAGCTGTAGAGGTGCGATCATCTTCCTCCCTTGTTTTTCCACTTTTTAATTCATGAATCGTACTATTTAATGTAGCAACAGTCGCCCGTAACTCAACAACTTGCTGTAAAATCTGGTCATAAGATACACCTTCGATAGCATATTATTAACAGTACCACCGTCCCTGTGAGAATTGGATTCGGCAGTGGAAGCAGCTTGCATCATAATAACAATTACTAAAGAAAATAATAAAATAATAAAATAAATACCAACTGTAATAAAGTTGAAAAAATTTTTTGTAACACCAAAGTAACAATCAAACGAAGGCAGCTACCAAATACAACGTCCTCAAATTACACTGGAATGGTAAAATCCTGCATGGAGGACTTTTACTGTTTTTCTTGGTTTTTGTAAAATAACGAACTAAATAAATTCACATATAGTGTACTCAAAGATACGAATACAGATAGGTAATAATATAATTAAATAAATAACAATATAAAGATATAATATATATATAGTATACAGGATCGTAATACTTTGTTGTTGTTTCTTTTTCTGTCCTCCCCTCATTATTAATTAATAATAAGTGTTATCTTCGAATATCCAGAATTAAAGTAAGAGGTCAAGGTTCATGACTCCTTATATTTACCACCTACAATTATTCCTTCGACGACAACGAGAAACAGTTTTTCCAAACTCCAACAAAGATACGGAACGAGATAAAAATAAAAAGAAAAGAGATAAAGAAGA